>JAECUM010001897.1:0-154384 GCA_016617855.1 Megalonaias nervosa | reverse complement strand
AAAAATACAACTTTTTACAAATAGACAAATTAATACAAATAGTACAAAACTCTACAACACATAACACATTAAACAACTTTACTGAAATAAAACAAAACTACAATATAGCACATCTTTTACATATAGGGCAAGGAGGGCCTCCCTAAATGGTCTGCAAAGATCAAACAGGGAGAGCACCCTCCACAAAAAAAAAAAAAAAAGAGTCAAGGACATTGTGTGTACCATGTTCTTTATTATAATTTTAGTAACATACTTTCTAATTATAACCAAGATTTTCTAGAAATTAACTTTTGTCCCTCATCCAGGTTATTCTATTGTGTCTTAGTTTTTTTATATAATCTTGTTTACTGAAAACATTATTTATTCCTGCGACAACATCTGGGCAGAAATCATTTATGGTGTTGTATTCAGATTTTGATTTGAGTGAGGCTATTTATTATTCTCTGAAAATACAAAGTGCTCTATATTATTATTGGAAAGATACATTAACTAGGAATTATAGTGAATTCAAACGAGGAAACCTTGGATTATCTTCCTGTGATACAACGAAAGACTCTTGGCACATCAATACAATTCTGGAAATTGGTACATTAAAACATTAAAGACTACCGGCCACTACAGACATATCAAGAATCAAGACCTTCAGCGTTGGAAATTATTTGGAATACGACTAAAGATTATTCAGAATTAATTCGCAATACTGTAAGTTCATTTCTACATTTTCACTTTGTATTCTATTAAAAAAAAAAATTATTTGTTGAATGTGACAAAACATATTGCTTCTCATTCTTTTCTATTACTTATTTTGACTAGGTATTACAAGCAAATGATTAACTAAAATGAATTATGGAAAGTTCTGTGTGTCCTAAATCAACTTTTCCTACTCTAATTTAACTCTGCATCACTACGCTAGTACTTAATAAACATTCACATTTAGCTGCTAGAAATCTTTCAAATACACGGGTTTCTTTACAGTCTCAATCTAGATGTCTGAGATCCACCATTATTATCTAACGGTTCTTGTCCGATGAGCTTTGGTTCGGGTGCATGAACCGGGGCGCCGGCAGAATTGGGGGGGGGGAAACATTTAGTGGTCATTTATTTAGTTCTACCGATGTAGGCCAAAATATGTCTAGTGATGAAATCGAGGGGATGGGGCAAGTTCTTTCCCCCCCCCCCCCGCCCCTATGTGCGGGCCCCCTTGTTCATGACTTGCAATCATGCTCTGTGGTTCAATCTTTGTACCACTATTAGCGTTTTCAGGTTCTGGAGGTACATGAATATCTCTTTCTGATTTGCATGTTTCAGACAGCAAAGGTCGATATGGTGTTTGCGATTCCTCCGGTGTTATGGATATGTCATGACTATGACTCTCATAGATGATTTCTGCTTCTGCGATAAACACGACCTTCTTCTGTACGAATCTTGTAGGAGTCAACTTTTCCTTCTACACACCTTGAACCATGTACTATGTTTGTCACAGGGTTTAACCATAACATCTCCAATGTGTAATGGTTTTAATTCCATTGCATCCCTATTGTAGTATTTTTGTTGTTTCATTTTGTTTGCCAACAAATTAGAACTGGTGCTGTCCTGCGACTGTGATCTTGGCATTTAGAGTCTTTTTGACATTGGCAGTAAAGTTCTTGTACGCTTACTGAGCATGCGTTGCAGGTGACGAATGAAGTCGTTCCTTTGGTGTATTCCGGAAATCCAGTAGTGTCAGATAGGGATCTGATCTAGTCTATACTGCTTCTCTCATTACACTATTCACTATTTTCACCGCGTTCTCCACTCTTCCATTTGATCAAGGGTATCCTGATGAGGTAGTTTTTTGGGGGGACTCGTCAGTGCGTGCAATTTCTGCTATATCTTTTTCCGAGAATGATGATACATTTTCAGATACAAGTTCATCAGGTATTCCATACCTGAACATGAGAGCTTTCACTTTTATGATGACCTATTTGGCTGTCTTATTATAAAGTCGATCAACTTCACAAAATGTGAATAATAGTCCACTGTGAAAAAATATGCTTTGTTGTCAAACTCACATAGGTCTACGTGTATCCTCTCCCATGGCGTTATCGGCGCATCGTAACTTATGAGTGGCTGGTTCCTTCTGCTGTTGAGAAGATGCATTGCATATTTAACACTTTGAAATATGTTTTCTATTTCACGGTTCATGTTTGGCCAATATATAGCTTCTCTGGCCCTTCACAGACAGTCTTGTATTCCGATATGACTGGAATGCAGTCGTTCCATTATCAAACCTTAAAGTGTGGCCGGAATTACTACACGGTCATTTTTGAAAATCAGGCCATTCTGTAATGTCAGTTCGTCTCAGAAAGGAAAGTTGTGCTGTATTTCTTGTGGTAAAGCCTTTTTCTTCTGGCCATCCACTCTGAATGACTTTTTTTTTTCAATTGTTTTAACCGAAAATCTGTTTCAGTTTCTATCTGAATCTCAGTGATGCGTTCCTAAGAAACTGGTAGATATTCAACCATGCTCACACTTTCTACTTCTTTCTCTATGAATGATCTGGTATCGATCTCAATCTCTCGATCGCTATCCAAAACTTTCTCGGTGTACGGCAAATGTGCACTACTCAATGTATCAGTCATATACATCTGTGGGAGTTGCTTGTAGACTACACTGAGTCCAAATTTCTGCAGTTTTAATAGCATTTTCTGCAGACGCTTTGGTGCACTAACTAAAGTTTTCTAGCAGATAATTTCAAGTGGTTTGTGGTCACTTTCTATGACTACTCATCTCCCGTAGACGTAGTTTTCAAACATTTCCATTCCAAAGACTAGCTCTTTTTCGATTTGTGAAAATTTATCGCAGTTCCTGTGACTGAACGCGAGCATAAGCAACTGGGTGCCAGTCTTTCAGCAAACAAGCCACAAGCCCTGTTTCCGTAGCATCACATTGAAGAATAGTGTCTTTCATAGGTTCAAAGTACTTTGGCACTGGTGCTGATGTAAGTATCTCTCTAATTTCCTGCAGGCTTTAGTCATGAATTGGATCCCAATTAAACTCGTTTCCTTCTTGTTCAAATGTCTCAATGGCTCTGTCGCTTCTGATAGGCCATGTAGCTTTCATCTGTTGTTAGGCTGTTTTCGTTTGCTAGACATCTACGCTCTCGCCTGCTTCCTGTTGGAGACAATTGAAGTTGTACAATTCATACGCATCATTAGTTTTTCCTATATAGTAAATTTGTCAACTACTTTTTTCTTTGTCTTCTGCATTCTCAAATGCGAAGGTATCAAACAGTTCTATGGTGTCTGGCCCCAAAACAACTTAACAAGCATAGCTATTCTCAGTTTTGGAACATTTTCTGCCAGCCCCATAGCTATTTCATAGTACTGCCAGACTCTTTTGATTTTTTTTCCAGTTCGCAGACACATTTCCCTGAAGCTCCATTTTCGGCGGAAAAGGAATCGAAGATGTAGGCTAGGTTGCCATCCTTCTATCGTTCTACTGGGGCTAATTCATGACATATGATAGGGCTGTCTTCAATGCGTTTTAATCGCACTACCGCCGGAATATGTACATACGCATTACTTTACAACAACCACATGATTAGTAAAGGAATAAGTTACAATTAAACACCTTATGTGTGCAAGGCAGCTTCAGCGCACCAGCAGTAGGATAGTAGCTAGAGCCGCCAAGCATCTACGACGAGACTCCCCATTTCAGCGTGATGCGAAAGGAAGTCACGAGGGGTAGAAGGTTTTGAGCTAGATCAGTAATCAAACAAACTGCTATCATCATACTACTCCTTGTTCTAAATCTCGAACGAATGTAATCCGCGTGAGCCCCACAAGTGAAGTTCTGGTGAGGTACCCTGGTCAGACCAAGGCACTAGCAAATATTATGGCAGACTGATCAATTTACGCTAATAGACATTTGCTCGATTTTAATGCCTGTAAATCTACTTGTATTGGGTCGCTAATGCTTGGTTCCGTATCTGTGCTAGGTGATGTTTAATTTAGACCAGCACCATTTCAAAACTCAACCATACTAATAATTTAATCTTCAATAGCCATTGAATGCAGCTTGGCAATTGTATTGACACTGGTTTGTGCTGCCGCGTGAAGTTCGTATTGGTATCGTCAGGGTTGTCCCAACTGCTGATTTCTATTTGACCCTTAAAATGATTATATTTTAGTGTATATGAGGGTTTGTTAACACCACTCTGAAACAAAAAGAGAGACACACAATTGACCTCAATATCAGCATCCGCTGTCAGCCTAGCCAACACCGCGTCGTCAAATTCCGCAATCTAATCATCACGTTCAGATTCCATGGCTTATATGTAGTAATAAATCTTAAACACAAACGACAAAGACGGTTAAATGCTCGTCTATAAAGACTTTGAGTCCTACTAACTGACTTTCATCCCCGGCTACTACTTTTATTGATATTGCATATGCAAAAGATGTTAAAACATTATTTCCTCCTCCACGTATTTTAGATGGTCCATCACGCTGGGAATCATTTATCAATATTGTTATTAAACCGAACCCGTGACGAAATACTCTTAAGAGGAATAAATACGATATAGACTCGATCACCTTTAAGATTTTGACTTTTAGGTTGTTCAAAATCGACTCCCCCGAGAGTATTAAATATAAATCGACCACTTGTTGTGCCTTAACTGGGTATTACTCCCTCAATAGCTAATTGTTCGTTGATCGCTCCCCGTGCAGCAATATAATTATTGATTGGCTCTCGAAAATGCTGAACGTGATATCCGTTCATAATGTTTCCATTCATTCATTGCCAGACTTTTTAACTTTCGATACCGTTTTTGTATCGACATAGTCTTTGACAGACGTAACCGACAAGCTAGAGTCTCTGATTCCCTGGTTCTCTTTGATTTGAAAACAATATCAATCATGTTCACGTTATTCGTTTTAAGTTTTACTGGTTTGATCGAGGAAGATCATAAACTCAGCCATCAACCCGTCTGGTAAATTTAGTGAAATCCAAGTTGGTGACTCACCTAGTCAGGTCAGTATCAGGGTCGCGTCAGGTCCCGTGCTTAGCGTCCGTAAATGTTAATATGTGTATTTCTTATATTTTCAAGCGTACTTGGTAAGCAGTAACTTAAAATCGATAAGCGCGGGTAGTGAATGTAACGCTCGAGTGTTTTAAAGTCAACATGTCCACTTAGTGAGCCGCTCCAGACGAATGTGTAACGGCAGTGTTGAATTAAACAGAGGTCCAGCGTCCCTGGTTAAATAATCAGCAATGTCAAGTGGCGATACAAACACGTACGAGTCAAATCACAATAGCTGTCGAGGCATTACCACGCATGCAACCCAAAACGTTTGGGATCCTGTTGCTAAATGCAGGTTGAAAACGCCAGTATCCAACGTTCGGGGATTATCTATGCAAGTTCATAAAGACACCTCGCAAATGGTTGACTCATTTTGCTATAGCGAGTAAATATAAATTGGTCAGCGACGATGCCTTTTCCGAATTGTGTCGGGTAGACGAAGATTTCTGCCTGAAGGTATTCTGCAAGTCGTCCTGGGTAGTCGAAGACCTTTTCCTTTTTTAATTTTCTCCCTGACTGCCTTTTCAGAGCCATCCAGGATGCGGATCCAACGGTCCCAAACGCAGCTGCTTTTGCATGCACGGGAGCCTCAGTCGCTATGAACTCTGGAATGAATGGAAATATTCCAACGGATTTTTGTATTTGTGTCACCTCTGACTAAGACAACTGTACTGAGGTGTTCTTTTGTTTGGCTTCCTGTATTGTATCTTGTTGTGTTTGGGTTAGCCAGACGGGAATAATTCCAGTTAATTTTGCCGGAGAAAGATTCAATCGTTTCTTTATTTTGCAAGCTGTTTTGGGCTAAGGCCAATTTTAACTCGTGATATGACATTATTCTATGAAAACGCGACAGATTTAATAACTAGTTTAAGAAAACGTTACTAGTTTCCACAGGCGCATCAATATCCTCGTTCGGCCACCTACGTACCCAAACAGCGAAATCTTGTCGGAGATGATCACAGCAGTAGTGTATTTTAAATTAGGAACAGCAGAGAGATCAGTGGAATTAACATGTGCTTGAATTACATATCGACATCGGACTGCCTGAACAACTCAAGATGTTCCAACGAGAAATAATAAATCGGGTACAATGTAGTGAAGTCCTCTTGGGAAATCTGTCGATCAGTGCCAATGTTTTGATCTAGGTGTTTGGCCGAAGCTTGCGATATGAATGTGCAAATTGACTGTAAAGTTAAGCAAAATTTCTTCAGTGGGTTCGTGATGACTATTTAACCATAAAGACACTCCTACCAGATCATAGCAAGTCAAAGAGCATCACACTACGCTCTTGATTTCAACTTTGAAATCCACGAACACGTGTTTTGGAGCTCTGAGGTCGTGTTGGGTACTTATTTGCCAAGTCAACTGTCCAGTAACAGTTACTGGAGATAAGTCTTTGATGAGCGCAAAAAATGACAGCATTGACAAGGTCTCAGATTGCACAAACGAAAACAAAGTTTTTTCGTGGTCAGTCAAAAAATTAGTACATGCATAAACAATGTAAATACTGACAACACAACATGGCCCTCATCAACGCCGTTGGACTGCCAAATTGCATCATTGGCGGTATCATTACGGGTTTACATGACTGTGTGTTTGGCTGCTAAAATAACCTTGCGAACATCTGTACAAAACACAAAATTTATGAGGGGAATAGCAATCGAAAACTGCAAAAGGTTCAAATTGTTGTTGATACAAATTACAGTAGGGGTTGACGCATGTCTTGCCCAGGTTCTGACATTTCCAAAGGTATACAGGTTAGAATCTGCACGATCAGTCGTATATCTGATAAACATCACAGATGGACCAGCTGATCTCGCAAAATCGTCGCTTTATCTGGTGAGTCTGATACTCGTCGTGGCAATGTCAACATTGTCGAGAATTGCTTCAATTTCCATTACGTCGATGGAATAAAACTTGCGCTGTCAAACAACGCCATGATGCAGTTGTTATCAAATCTAATGTTAGTATTGTCGGCATAATTGTTACCGCTCTCAGCATGTACAAGTTTTCCTCGATATTTAGATGTGCCCCGCAATTGTAATTCTGTTTCTAATTGTCTGGTATCCCTAGTCGGAGACGAATAATACTGAAAATCGTTGGCGTTGCGATATGGCAAGTACGTATTAACCATTGTAGATGTTGCCAGCAAATACAAGGAAGCGGAGCCGCTGACTTATAAAGATTTAGGCGAGTGTTGCAGATACTCTTAAACGTATTATAAATCTGCTGCTCAAATGCATACGGTCCACTTTCTTAAAACCCACACATTCAGGCGTATAATATACATTTTACGTACTGAAAGTAACCTATCAGAGTAGAAATATCTGGTCATAATATGGAAAGTTTCCCAGTGAATAAACATCTTTATACATTCAAATGCACTCTTCACTTCCGTGAAACCTAGTACGAATGCAGCATGCAGAAACCTATGTTGTCATGAGCTAAACACAAATTAATTATATTAGTGCCGTAGATGTAGTACTAACAGAGATGCATTCAGTAATGAGGCTTCACAATTCTAACTTGAGCAGTACATGCAATATTTACTTTACACACAAAATCGTAACAGTCATAGAATCATGAAATGTAGGTCAAATAAATATCTTTTCCACTAAGGGTGAAGTATTTATCAAGATGATTCTCTAACAGGTTTCATGAGACTGGGAAGGATTGTTTACACACAGCATACAAAACCCCATGTAGTCATGAGAGAAACACAATTTAACCAAAGCCAGTAAAAGGTGAATTACAGATCCCGATGACCTTAATTTATCTTGAGTTAATGGTGCAAACATTGGTGTAATGAAACCAATAATCGTCTATTTCATACAACGCGCCGGAGAGTTTTTACACTAACATTATTTTCTTGGAGTGGCTGCTAAATGTAGCAAACTTGCAATTATACTCTTAAGTCCTACTCTTTCACAGTTTTCTCCAGAACGTCAAGACAAATTAATACAATGCTAATATATTAGAGTTCTAATTTCTCATTTGGTATATTTCTATGCATATCGATGTACTATAATGACATTGTACTTTATCTTGGACTTCAAATGTGTACTCTCACATTGATATCTAGTCTATGCCAATCTTGATTCTGAAAATCGCCAGTATTTCAAGTGTATTCAGTGTGTTTAGCGATTCCTCTTGTTACATAATATTAAGAATATCACTTTTTAAAGTGTCTGTTATTTTTTGTTAAAGAGAATATTCACAAGCAAAACAAAACTGTCCGAAATTATGCCTGTTTTGCAATGCTGTTATTTACAGTTTCCATGGCAATGTACTCCTAGCTGCGATAGAATACTTGCAATGTAGGGTCGAAACTTAAACCGAGATCAAATCAGCAGCGTAGCTGATTCGATCAGTTTTATACTACTTTTAAACCATGTGTTATATATCGATGAATTGAACATATTTTTTAATGTCAGATTCTAATGCAGTATTCTATGTTCTTTCATAACAATGTATCCAGAAGAAATTAAAATGCATCCTTCAGATCGTTGACAAATAAGAAATTATTTATCATTGGAACAACATTTATTAGGCGAAAAAATATGTGTTTCTGGTTGGCCGACCCTCCCTGTTTTCCGTTGCGACCCTAGCCCCCCCCCCCGTAACAAAATTTCCAAAAGAAACAAAATTCCCAAAATTGATTTGTGCATCTATTGCAATTTGCCCGCAGTAGGTATGCATATTTCTTTATATGGTAGCATCTTACGATAGTACGAGTTATATGGTATCCGATATTTGAAGTTTTATGTATTTTTCTGCATAGCGCCACCATCATGTGCTTATGTTATATACACTAAATGACCATAAGTTACTAGTTCTGCATCAGTGTCGAGATTGCTGGCGAGTACACTGTTTTAAAACTGCACCCATAAATATCACCGTTTCCAAACATGGCTGTACCCAGTGTTCTCAAATAGAATCCATATCTTCTTAATAACTATACGATTGTTATGTTCTCAGATAGAATCTATATCTTCTTAATAACTATACGACTGTTAACAAATGTTCTCAAATAGAATCTATATCTTCTTAATAACTATACGACTGTTAATAAATGTTCTCAAATAGAATCTATATCTTCTTAATAACTATACGACTGTTAACAAATGTTCTCAAATAGAATCTATATCTTCTTAATAACTATACGACTGTTAACAAATGTTCTCAAATAGAATCTATATCTTCTTAATAACTATACGACTGTTAATAAATGTTCTCAAATAGAATCCATATCTTCTTAAAATCTATACAACTGTTAACAAATCAGTTAACTTTTGTGTCGTCTGATAATGTCCAATGATGATATTATAAGAGTCAAATCACATGATTACCATATTTGTTAAGAAGCAAGAGACTGAATCTATGGTAGCATATATGAGTCGAAATGTGAAGTATGTCAATGGTGGTGTTTTCAGGTAGCTTTCGCAACTGACAGGTGTTGACTATAAAACTTTGTTGTGCACGATTATTACTTTTCGTTGTAACAACTGGCGTTGTTTAAATAGTCTGTGGTCGACATGTACTTTCATGCTCATGTTGGTGGGTCTATATTCACCGACAATCCCGCGCCACTACTCCGGCACAGGTGGTTACAGATGCATTGCTTTAATTCTCTCAGAAAAGTTTATGTTGTTGGAGGGTGCAGATGGCAGAATGAGTGCCATGGAAGTAGCATCCAATTTTCAAGCTGATTTATACTTTGTGCATTAATCAACATATACATCAAGTTCCAAACGTTAGAGCAAGTATATGCCATCATACTGTTATTTTTGGGGTATTACCACGATATCAGAGTAACATCCCTTGCATTACTTGGATTCTTCATGGCGTCTTTTAATCGATAGTTTCTCGCAATCATCTGATTTAAACTGGGAATTAAATATATTTTAGTAAATAACAAACAATAACAAATAGAGATGTATAGTATCTTGAATGTAAGTGTCTTTATTTACTTGTTCGCCAATCGCTAACTTTAAGACCCGAGATATCGTAGCACTCTGGGTTGTATTGTGTTTACGAAGCCATTGTTATTTCTTGTGACGTTTACCTGGAATATGTCAGGGAATAACATATACAAATGTCATTGCTGGAAAATGAGTTTAATGTGTAGTAATATAAATGTGTATAAGATTTTATAATAATCACAATGCTATCAGATAAGATCTCTCTCTCTCTCTCTCTCTCTCGATCTCGATCTCTCTCTCTCTCTCTCAGTTACTGCAACACAAGTAGGTTATTTAGTGCCAAGGCAATTGAGTAATGCGTCTTGCCCAAGTGCGTGTCACGGTAGCCGACCCAAGCTGATCCAATGGTAGGATTCGAATCTGCACCCTTTACGGTTAAAGTCCAGCACGCCAATTATTGAGCTAATGCAGCCCAGCCTCCACTAGTCGCCTCTTGCCACACGCGTGAAGGTCAATTGTATATCCCTTAGCCAACAAGGGCAAGCAAAAATGAATCCACTAATATGGAATTATACAAGACATGATTGTGATTAATCATTAGATTGATTTGGGCACCCAATTCTTACATTTTCGGAGTGTAAACTAATCCTGGTCAGAAAACAAAAGGGTAGCAGACAATAACTCGGTCTTTGGTAAAAATTAGTGTAAATAAATACTATACAAGATTTTCAAGAGATGTATTCGTACTTCTGTCAAGAACTGATTGTCATTTAGTATTATGTACATGTCAAATGTGAACATCTGAAACGTCTTGATGAAGGGACGCATAAAAAATAGGCACTCTCGTCGATATGACATTTCCATTTTGTTATAGAACATTCCAAGTTATGTTGTAAATGTCTTTCTCACACAGAAAAACAAGTGACACCCTTTTCAAAGTAAAAGGAAAACAAAAACAAAACCTGAAAGAAAAGACCATATTATTATTATTATTGTTATTATTATTGTAGTAGTTGTTGCAATAGTAATGTTAGTTTATCCGTGTACGGAATGTTTTTAATATTAACTTAATTCATTCTTGAACAGTAAAACGTTTTCGGATTTATAAGGAATGTTAGGATGGATATAATGACGGAAGAACACCAAGACCAAATATAAACACCGACATTTTTATACTTTCTTCATAGATTTATATCCTGGGTTTGCTTTTATTGGATTTTTGTCTTTCACCCTCGTGTAAATCTCTCTGCAGCCTCTATAGCAGTTATTCGGGAAAATTACGTGTATCTGGCCTGGTTAATATCAGAACTAATTCCAATGTTTATTCGAAAGTTTACACTAGAATACAGAAAGTTGTTGCTATTGTTTTTCATAATCTTTCAATCTTCCAAGTTGTTTTACCTTCTTAGCAGCTTAGTCCCAAATTGAAACATCACTGTTACGAAGATCGACCATAATCGATGACATTTTGAAGACAGGCAAAGTTATATGTAAAACTAGGTATAGCCTGTCGACACTGGTTTAATAATAAATAATGTTGTACTAAAGGAATGACTTTTCTTTGCAGGCAGTAGGTAGTACGAGTCGTATGGATGGGCAGAGGGGGGTGGGGGACAAGCCGGTAATGGTAATACTAAGTAATGGAAGAAATAACGTATACCTCAAATTTCACAAAAGACATTTGATGGGGCTGCACAGGCCCCATGCAATGTGGATGACTTGCATTGTTTCTGTGTCACGGCGGTCTCAGCTCCCAATCGGATTTTATTTTTCGGTTTGATGGTTAAAACATTAACATTCGGGTATGGGTAGGTTCGTAAAACCTAGCCAGCTATCAATTTTTCAGAGGTAGAATTTGCTATGGAATTTCAACTAGACAGTTTAATCCCGTACTCTAGAAAAGTCATTTTGTAACAAATTCATGCATTTTATATTATATTAACATTATATTGTTTTCAATACAATTGTCGCCTGTGTGGCATGTTTTCCAGGGTTATTCCTCATGCTGAGATTCTTATTTTCCACCTTCCTGTCCTCAACCTTGATTTAAAAAAAAAAAAAAAAATTATTAATTTTATTATCTTATTGCTCACATACATCGTACCTAGATTTCTTGTTATCCTCTCATTCTCACTTCATTATAAAAGACATTTTTGATGCATAGTGCGCGCCATCATGTACTTCTGAGTAAATGTATAGAAAGCCCAGGCTGTCACCTTGATGTTTAGAAGAACAATTAACAATAAATATATTACCTGGACAAAAGATAATTATAATGAGGTCGTCCTTCGATTATGGGAAGTGCTCATGATCTGCTTGATTTAAAAAAAATTAACCTCGAAAATGCTGAGTGCACTAACTCTCTGAATCTGTCACAAAATAAGGCAAAAAATAATTCGGTTTCGCCTTAGAACGATTTGATCATTTTCGTGGTACATGCGTAAAACGTTACCTAGGGTGGATAATTATTTTTCTAGTTAAGCGACTGAACTAACATGTATCTTGTCGTTTATCGCTTGCGGCGAGAGACACTAAAAGCACGGTATGCACGGGTATTTTACCCTTACTAATACTCATTGCCCTGGAGATTTAAGACACGTTTCTTATCTACTTGACACATTGGTCTTTTGGAGCTTGTCAAGGAGTGTACGTTCTCCATTTTTGTTATACAGCCTTAGGAGTAAGCGTTACATTTGTATATTGTTTGATATGTGAAGCATATTCAGATTTAATGTCGTAGCGTGAAATGTTGTCTTTACCACTACGCGGATATGAAACGTTGTGAACTTTTGAATTGTTACAAGTTGCTATTTAAGAGTTTAATTTAGTAGCATGTATCTGTAGATTTTAATTCCGTACCTATTATTATGACCAGTTTGGTTTTATTTTAGCTGTGCGTGTGTGTGTGCGGGTATATCAGGCCGTCGGTCTGGCCGTCTGTACGTCTGTATG
Organism: Megalonaias nervosa; assembly: GCA_016617855.1. Classification (NCBI taxonomy): domain Eukaryota; kingdom Metazoa; phylum Mollusca; class Bivalvia; order Unionida; family Unionidae; genus Megalonaias; species Megalonaias nervosa. The sequence continues at coordinate 141,445 of JAECUM010001897.1, read as the reverse complement.
GGGATGGAAGCAGGTGTGACCATCAAGGCCATACAAGGACGGAACTGCTGATTTGTAAACTTGTGCGCATGGTGGATCCATGAAAGGTGTGTGTGGCCAATACAAGTATAGCCAACCCAAGAATTCAGGAGAACTGTGTGGTTTGACAATGGACACGTAAACCAGGTCAAAATGTTTCGTTTGCAAGTTTTTACAAATATTTTGAGTCATACGTGGTTATGAATTGTACGGGCTGTACAAATGTCTGAGTCACGAGTCATGTGTTTGGTACAGTTATGTCGATTCAAATAATCGTATTTGTTTCAATTGATGTTGTTTCAATTGAATACAATTGTTACCTTCATTGCATGAGATTATGTGAATCTTACTTTCATTACATGAGATTATGTGAATCTTGCTCTCATTACATGAGATCCTGTAAATCTTACTTTCATTACATGAGATTATATGAATCTTACCTTCATTTTGAATATATCATCAGATTTTTGTTTTTCCATTTGTGAATGTTTGTGTTTAAGTAATCGAATGAGTCGTGTGTTTGGAGCGTGAAAGAATCACTCTATATGTTTATAAAGGATATATATTTTTATCAGTTCATGTCATAAACTTCCAGCTTTCATCACATTGTGTTGTTGTCATTTAATCCAATCATCCATTCAGGTCAAATCCTGTTACAGAATCTGAACTGTTCATGCAAGGCCTGATAGTATTGATCTTCATTTCAGTTTTACAGGATACAGCGAGTCTTCGTTGTCTCTGATGTAACACTGTCAACAATCTGCAATAAAATTGTTGTAGTTTTTAAATAATGCCTGTTAATTTTATGATACTTTAGACTGTGTAAAATATGTCTCAGTTGTCCGTGATGTTCCATTTTTTTTTTTTTTTTTTTCTATATGCTTTGTGTTAATAATGTTCGTCCTTACTTTTAATTGATCTTTCAGACTTTATGTGAATATATCCTGATTGTTCGAGGTGTAGCATTTCGTTTCCAGTCCCCATGTTTCTGTCAAATGGTCCGTCTTCAGTTTAATTGTTGAGAATGTATATTTAAATGTGACCTGATTACGCGTCATTTAGAGACTCCATGTTTTGTAAATTATTATCACCGTCTTTTTTGTACGTGATAGTACAGACCAAAAATGTAAACGTGCAAACCCATGATTAGACAGGAGAAAAAAAATATTTTAAAAAGTAGTTAGAAATACTTCTTCAGTCACGGAATAACCCTGCTATATTTTGCAAAAAATAAAAAAAAAAAAAAATTAAAGCATGTGCCTGTAATAACGTAACGACAAAAGGGGCTCATATTACTGATTTCTGTGGTTCGATTTATTTTATAACTTTTGTTGCTGGAGATGTCGAAGCTACTGCAAGCGGTGATACAGAAAGGAAAATTTTAAACTAATTCTAATCGGTATGAAATTTTGAAATATTAATATAGAAAAAATTTAATGTAGTATTAAAAGCGGTACTTAGGGAAAATTTAGCGGAACTGATGACGTGGCAATTAAAATACTTGCAGAAACTTGCATGAATGTTGTACCCTACTTACTAAATCCGTTTAACAAAATGTTTTACTCCGGTATTTTTCCAAAAGGAATGGCAAAAGCACAAAAGCATAATCTATCCATTATATTATATAAGATGGCTCATGTCTGACCCCAACAATTACGTTAATGAATGCATTGCGTAAAACCTTGACAAAGTATTGTATACCAGATTATGTGTTCTGATGCTAATATTCTCGAGTCACAATGTCTTTGCAGAAGATAATCCACAGATAACAATACATTTGTCGTACAATCAATGGTACAAAAGTATGTCAAAGGAATGTGGTGGGTTTTATTTATTTTTTGATTTAATAAAACTTGTGATGCCATATCTCGTATGAAACTTTTGGTCTCGTTATCAATAAAAATAATTCATAGCAAATTCATGCATATGTTGAAATCGATGTATGCTAGTTTGAAAACATGACTTAAAACTCTTAAAGTTTAAGACTATTATTTCTCTCAGATAGGTAGGACACGAGAGTTATGTCCTAAATGTTTAACAGACTATTATTATGTCTGTAATGTATGTACGAGACGGAGTTCACAGTTCGATGTTACTCTTAATCGTTAACGTCCTTATTGACCCGATACGTGTAAAAATGTCCTCATGGCATCTTTAATAATGAAAATATAGAGGAAATAGTTGCTATTTTGTAAGCCGATGATGATTTTGCAAACTTTACTATAACAGTGATTTTATTGCATAAAAAGATGTGCATTCTATATAGAATTTGTAAAAGTTCAGGCATAAACATCAATCTAGATGAAACAAAAACGAGTGTTTTCTAAGACTGACGGAATGTTGAGACAGAATGAATGTGGCATTTTTAGAGGTCAGTTGATTGTCTCTGTATATATATACTTAGGTTTAGTTTCTATCCCCAAAGTTATATAGATTACAGCCAAACATACAATAAGTATGTTCGCCCTTTGTTTTGATTGACCTTTCAGACTGTATTAATATGTCCTGATTGTCCAAGATGTAGTATTTGGTCTCCATGTTTCGGTCAAACCGTGCGTCTTCAGTTTTAATGTATTCTTGAGACTGTAACAAACTCCACTGTAAAGCATTATGTACGTCTTTCATTTTACATGATTGTACATTCCATTGTCTAAACATGCAAAACCGTGATTAAACAGAAGAAAGATTTACTTTCAAAAAGCAGTGACAAAGACTTGTTCAGAGAATAATCCTGCCATGCTTTTGAAAATGTTAACACATCTATATGTAATAACGTAACGAGAAACAGTGCTCATATTACTGGATTTCTGTGGTTCGATTGTTTTATAATTTTAGTTGCTGGATATGTCGAAGCTACTGCAAACGGTGATACAGAAAGGAAAATTTAAATTAATCCTAATCGGTCTGAAATTTTGAAAGATTATAAAAGTTTAATGTATTAAAAGCGGTACTTAATTTAGCGGAACTGATGACAAGGTAATTAAAATACTTAAACAGAAACTTGCGTGAATATTGTACCCTACTTACTAAATCCGTTTAACAAAATGTTTTACTCCGATAATTTTCCAAAGGAATGGCAAAGCATTATCGATCCATTATATAAGACGGCTCATATCTGACCCCAACAATTACGTTAATGAATGCATTGCGTAAAACCTTGACAAAGTATTGTATACCAGATTAAGTATGTGGTCTGATACTAATATTATTCTCGAGTCAAAATGTTTTGCACAAGATAATCCACAGCTGACAATACATTTGTCGTACAATCAATGGTACAAAAGTATTTGTCAAAGGAATGTGGTGGGTTTTATTAATTATTTCTTGATTTAACAAAGTGGGCATGTTCTCAAGAAAAATAATTCATGGCAAATTCATGCTTATGTTGAAATCGATGTATGCTAGTTTGAAAACGTGCCTTAAAACTATTAAATGTTTAAGACTATTATTTCCCTCAGGTAGGTAGGAGACAGAGTTATGTCCTAAATGTTTAACAAATTATCATTTCTATCATGTAGGTACGAGAAAGATTTATGTTCATAGTCCAATGCTATTCTTCTTAGTCATTAATGACCTTATTGACGCGATACGAGTAGAATATCCTCATGGCGTCGTTATAAATGAAAACCGAGAGGAATAGTTGCTATTTTGTAAGCCGATGATGTTTCTGCAAACCGTGCAACAACAGTGATTTTATTGCATGAACAAATATGCACTCTATATTGATTTTCTCAACGTTAGGCATAAACATCAATCAAGATAAACAAAAACGATTGTTTTCTACGAATGGTGGAATGTTGAGAGAGAATGAATACAAACGTTTTTAGAGTCAGCTGATTGAACGTATCTCTTTGTATAAATATATGGGTTTAGTTTCTGTCATAAAAATTATATGAAATACAGTCAAACATACGTTGGGTGCCCAGGCTAAAAAAATCTGGTGTATGCATTTTTAGGTAGCAGCGCGCAAGTTTAGTAGATGTTATATTTTTAGATAGCATGGATTCAACCAAGTTTGTTCTATGAATCAGAACTCCGTGGCTACGAATTCTCAGAAGTAGTAGAAAAGTGCAACACAAATTTTGCAAACTGTACCTTAACATCTGACCCTCAACGATTATTACGAATGCAATAGAAAAACTGGCATATACCCGCTAAGTGTTACCTATTATACAAGGTGTATTAACTTTTGGCTGCGCTTAGTTAACATAGATCAAATCTAGTACTAGCATGATTCTTATCTGATGTTAAAGCATCTTGATGAAAACAATCGTATTACATGGGCCAAACCAGTGAATAACGTAATATACTCAGTTGAATTTGTTTTCGTATGGATTGAGCAAAGTGTTGGACATCTTAATATGTTCGTAAAATATATTTCAATAAAGAATAGAAGATTGTATGATACGAAATGGCATAGTGAAATTATGATTCAACGTAATGAAATTACATGTTTGAATCTTTGTTAAATCATGAACAGGTTTTTATTTATAGAACCTCCATTACAAAATTTAGAAAGGTAATTCTTAGATTTCGATGCTCCAGCCATAATTTAGCGATAGGGACAGGTCGACATCATAGTTTGGATGTATCTGATAGAATTCGCCCATACTTTGGAGAAAAAATGGTTGATGAATTGTAAAAGATCAAACATCCCAAATTTTTAAAAATATTTTCTGCTATTTTTACGTTCAAACTTTATTTTAAACTCGCTCATCCAATTGTTTAAATTTTTGTTTCTGTTTTTAACTTTTTTTTTTATTCCTTTCCTAAGACTGGCAATTAACCTAGCTTATTACTACAGTGCTTAAATTATTATGAACTTATATTACTGACGACCAACAATACGCGCAAATTAATAATAGATTTAACACAATAGAATATAAAACTAATTTAAGATATTATCTCTTACCCCCCCCCCCCCATCCCAAATGTTATTCTAGTAGAATCTTTAGATTAAGACGTACAAAAATAAGTTTGATGATATTACAACTTACCAGAGTTACATGAGCAATATTAAAAAATACTTTACATTATCAAGTAAAACACAACTTGCAGCTATTTAACTCAATCGCATGATCTGCCAAAGTATATTATAACAAATATTTGGCATTGTTAAATCACATAAAAATACGTAAATTATCTGATAATCATTGTTAAGAAGCAATCATTAAGATTTATTTGCAGATATTTATAATCATAACTAAACCATATTCGGTGATGTTCGTACATTTAACAGCTTTAAATACACAAGAGCGATATAAAATAGAAATAGATCAGTTCTGTATTCCCTCGAATTCGATAAAACTCCCATAAATATTGAGGTTTTACAAATAAAAAAATGAATACAAAAGTTTTGAAAAATTTGAATTTATTAAAATTTATAGAAGGCTATTTTCCTGTCTTAAACCCGGCCCCCCCCCCCCCGGCCCCAAAAAAACCCAAACCCCAAACAAAACACAATAACAACAACAACAACAAACAGCAAAGTGAGCCAGAAATTGTTTATTTTACCTACTACTCCCTTACCTCCAAGTACCCAGTGTTGCGCGCTCTCATCGCCAGGACATGACTCATACTAGAAGATCTGGTCTGTGATGAAATTACAAGATTAGTTTCACAATTATCCGTTAATGTTTTGAGTGATTATGAAATGAAATATACATATTTTTTAAAAAAGAAAATATTTGTTGTTGTTGTTGTTGTTGTGCTTAACGCCATTTTTCAGCACACGATAGGCTATCCATGGCGGCCAGTATTAATGGTGGAGGAAGAAACCGGGAAATAACCGGAAAGAACCACCGACCCACGAGAAAAGAAAATATTTAATGAAATTGATAAAAGGTTGGTTTCCTGTCTTTCAAAATGAGGGTCATAATGGAATTACGAGATTAGTTCTACAAAATAAGGTAACAAAAAACATGCCCTAGTTATCGGAACAACAAACTGGAATGAACTTTTTGTGAAATTGGTGAAGCTGAATTTCATCCAAGGGAATGTCGAAGGTAAGTCAAAACAGTTTCAGCTGTTGGAACTCATCACTAACTTGGCTGAGCTTCGGAAGGCAATGTCGTTTCAACTGATTAAGTGAAAATCATTGGCGACTTGTCTCATACAAACGTGAAATTTCACATGTTCGATATACTGGTTGCCAGAGTTATAACATATACATAACGACTGAGTTTGTTGACCCAAAAGAGAATTTTACGACAAAGCTATGTCATACTTTTGAAGTGTACAGCATATACAGTGAATATAAAAAGTTTGCACTGAATATGTACCATAAAAAAACACGAACAAGAAAGGAACAGAAACAGATTAAAAAAAGGCTAATGAGAAATACTTGTTTGTGATAACACGATTTGGGAGACTTCAACGATTTCCGAGAAATAGGAAAGAAAATAGTTGTTTAATTAAAAGCATCAGTTTAATCTGGCAGTATAACATGAAAGGAGTAGTTGCTCAACGCAACATCTTTCCATTCTCACTCTTGGGTTTGGTGGACATTTTTCTTTTACAATGGTATCAGTTCACCCAACTATGAAAATTAGCAACCTACAGTATGTTTCATGCAAAGACATACCTTTTAAATAAAATTATTATTATTATTATTATTATTATTATTATTATTTAAAAAGATACAAGTTTTCTTTTTATGAATATAATGATTTTATGCTAATTACAAAACTTGAAAAACATATATGCTTACAGAATAGGAAAGAAGTTGAGAAATCTTAAAAATTTTATTTTCCTGTACATGGTTTAATTTTACAAAACTTTTGTAAGAAATATTATTGGGATAGCGAATAAAATCTACTTTAATACCGCCTTCGTTTTAGTCCAGTTCACATGTTTCTAAATTCGACTGTCCATGACTTGAAGATTTCTTACAATCTGGTGAATAAATACTGTCATTTTACTATCAAAATCGAGAAGTCGTTTGGTATCGGTATATATAGGCCTTGAAACATAATTTTTTTGTTTATTTGGGGCAGGTTTGCATTTACATAACATAAACATTAGCTCATTTGAGATATATTACCTGCTATAAACAATAAAATGGCAATTAACTTTAGCAATCAGACACACACCTTAATTTTGTAAATAATTATTAAAGATATCTATCAATATGTAAGACAAATCAGCTACAAGCAACTAACAGCATATACGGGTAAACACGTGGTGTAGCAATCACTCAAGCAACTTGGTGGGGGTTGGCAGGCCCAGTGGTGGCCTAAAATTCCCAGCTAAAGTAATTACTATACATCTAAGATTACGATGAAAATCCCATCTAAAACTAAGGAACATGATATACATTTACATTAACAAAAAGCTATAAGACAAAATGCAAGACTAAAATCTAAAACACTTAGCAAGCAGTACATGGCAGCAGCAGCAGCAACTTCTTTACTTTAGTTTGTGGATCGTTTACACAATATGCCCCACTTTGTGGATCATTTACACAATATGCCCTACTTTGTGGATCATTTACACAATATGTTCCAAACTACGGTTTTAAATGAGATTTATAAATGGTAAAATGGGATGCTGTTCGAAAATTGTTAGAAAAAGAATTCCATAGTTGCTGCATACATAAAATGTTGTAGCCCATACCTGGATATTCTTACGTTTGGTATCTCCAAGGTGTTACACATCTAATAAAGTTAGAGGATTTTTTTTTAAGCACCCGATCATTTAAATATGCTGCATGGATACTGAATTGTTTAAAATTTTGTAAACTTTCAAAGCTATTGTCTTTTTCCATCGGATGTGGAGAGTTGATTAATTTTTGTCAGATCAAAGAGTTCAGAGAAAGGTTTCTTGGCTTCCTTAAAGACATAAAACTCTAGAGTTGGAGTTCTTCGAACTTTGTTCATATTTAGTGTGGCTGATGCAATGCATCATATTATAATGATTAATCCCTGCATCGAGTGTGTTCCAAACTTAAACTTAATTATTATTTTGAAATGAATCGTTGACTAAGAATGGTTTGACTTAATTCCCCATTTTGTACTGATTGTAAATTTTCTTCTTGCAAATTAGGAATTTTTTGATCCAATGATTTCATTCGTGCTCGAATTGGGAAGTTTTTGATGCAGCTATTTGACTCATTCTCGAATCACCAAGAATGACGTACAGTGTTTACCTGACATTCCCATGCTAAATAGGACCAGAAAACACCCCCTTTCTATAAATAGCACAAGGCCTTCCAAGAATACATTGTTTGAAGCCATCATTTAAACGTAAAGATCAATATCTGCAACAAGACGGCCAGATTGTTATCGAATATAAATGCAAATAAAAACTTTTAGTTATCAAAAATACGGGGTTAATAGCTTGGATAACTACTTTGTTAAAGATGATGCAACCCAGCGTTGTCATTTATTGCGCCCACTTCAATACAAGTTCTGTATTCATTCACCATGTAGTACCGTTGTACAAAATTATTAGTGCACTGGATATTAATTTTGAAGAAGGAATATAGATATATATAATTTTAGAATCAATTTATAGTTTTACAAGTGCATTAAGTTTTGTCATTATTGGATACATTTGTGATTTTTATGGAACTATTTTATTGTGCGCAGAATAATGATTTATAATGCGTCATGTGCACTATTTCCGGGAAGAACAAATAAGCCAAACATGAAAGTCACGAGGAAACAGATGGTCATATAAATTTAGCGTTCTCTGCGATAATGGCAGTGAAGATTTTGATGAAAAAGGATAGTCACAATAGAAGATTTGAGATTGTTGAAAATACTAGTCATTTTATTGAGCCAAGCACTTGGTATTTTAATACGGGACCCATCATTTGGGAACTCGAAAACTGGTGGTTTGCGCCATATTTTAGCTACGAATTTGCTGACAAATCAAATTACACAAATCATAATTACCATTATTTTCAGTTTCCTGTGGATTTTGTTCATTATTAAGAACGTATAATGGAGTAAAAGTGAAGCTGGGATAATACTATGAGTTCAGTTGGACCCTGTTACCAGGCCCAGGCAAAAAGAGGTCGATATAAAGAGTCGTGTGCTTTTGGTCACGAACGCAAACGTTATCGTACCATGCAACCTTTTCTAGGCTTTGACAGCACGGTAGAAGTTACATCATATCAACATAACTATCGTGTACCAAATTCTGGACTTGTCAAAAGTGGAAATGTAATGGAGAAGTTGAATGAATTGACTTGTGTTGCCAGTAATTGGTTGAGTAACATGTGTCCAAGACAAACCTCTCAGCATCTAGCTAAAGATAGTGCGACCACAATTCCTAATTTTCTCAGAGATTTGTTCAGTAGTAATTATGGTATGACAGCTGACAAAAGAAAAATGGATTACAGTAGTGGTTGTGGTAATATTGGCAGTGACAGCTTGTCTGCAGTTAGAGGGTGGGGTTCACCCTACCATAGGAATAACATTACCAGACATGACTGCAGCAAAAGGGGGCATATGGGTCAAAAGCAGATTCCATTATATCCATCAAATATGTTTACTGATGGATTTATTTCTTCATTTGTCAGATCACATTTTCCACCCACAAATGTACATGACAGGATGGATAAATCCGAGGGATCCCAGAATCATACGACTCTTTTTTGTAAACACCGGTGTGTAATGCAAGATACACAGCTTGAAAAATTGGCAGAAGAAGCTAAATTGAAACCATACAATACCAAGCTTCGACTTAAGGCACTAATGGGACAGAAATGTTCACTTTGTCAGAAAAATATGGAAGGCCAAATTGATGATCATGCATTTACAAAGGAGGGGGAACTTGATGTTTCCAGTGAGAAGAGAGTTGATAGGTCAACAGGGAATCACAAAGCAAGTTCCCAGTGGACATCTGATGCTCAAATTTGTATCAATCTGAAAACCTGTGATAGCACAGTCACAAGGAAAGATGTGCATGATGATATTTTCTGGAAGCATATAGGTGCAGATAAACAGACAGGAGGTCATAGAGTGAATTTGCAGCAGACATGTTCTTCCCCAGTTAACGAGAGCTTGGAAACCTGTGGTATGAGTGAAGCTAAGGAAGATGACAGCGTTAACAAAATTGAAAAAGACAGTCAAATAGACTGGTTTGAATATTCTTGTGCACAAGGTGGTATTATGCCCATTTCAGATAACATCATCCAACCCAGTCTTCCAGTGAAAATATCCAAACCAGTTGATACTCATGTTGTGGCCTGTGACTCAGATTCCCAGACAGTCAAATCATGTGAGAAGAGAAATGAAAAAGGGGAAAATAAATTGGCAATTCCTCGCAGCTGGTCTTGTGTGGAAGAGCTGCCAGATTTTGCAAAAACGCCAGAAGTTGCAGTTGAAAATAGTTCTTTAAGTACTTCTAAGTCAGACTGCAAGGATGAGAATAGTGTCAGTGGTGATAGTAGTAATAATGAAAAGGAAGATAATGGAGGGGTTAGTGCTGAGAATTCAAAAAAAATGAGTGATAGTGATATGTCTTGTGTCCTGTACATTAGAAAATGTTCTGCCAGCAAAAAGACTCGTCCTTCATCCAAAAAAAGGAGACGTCAGAAAGCTAAGCTTCAGCAAGTGCCTCAGCATTGCAGGGATAATCCTGCTAAAGATGAAAATTTAAGTGGTTCTAAAACTCTTAACTTCATGCTTGGAATGGATTCTAGTCCCATAAATAATCACTTTAGACATTCCTTTATTGTGTCATTTGACGATGGCGATTCTGATTGGTCAGATTCTGATGATTTTGATTGTTCCCCTGAAGAAACTGGGAAAGATGAATTGTGTGAACTGCAGAATTCCTTTGGGTTAATGAACTTGAGAGTCTCGTGTATGAATGGTACAGTGAAGGAGTCTAAACCCCATACAGAATCAAGACAAGAAGAATGTAGCAGACATGACCTTGATGCCATAAACATGTCATGGAAAATCAACATTCCATTAAATGATAGACCCACAAAGCAGAAATTGGACAGAAGAAAGGTATAGTTATAAGTAAATATTCTCCCTGCAGTTTTCAAAGAACATGGGTATCATGTAATCCTGACAAGGAGCGACTAATCACCCCAACACACCTCAAGACTCTTGAAAACACCCCAACACACTTCAGTTATGTTTTACAGTTGAAATTCTTATCTCAAGTGAACAGAAATCATTTAATCTTAAATAACGAAAACTGAAAACATTAAAATTCCAAGAAATGTTTTTAAGCTGATTACCTAGTCCCACACAATGAGGAGTTATCGTTTGAGCGTCTCATTTTAAATATTGAATAAGCACGTTCTGTTACATATGGATAAATTAATACCAAAAGCATTGCAAAGTAATTGAATACTCACTTTTTTCTTTTTCGGCTTATCAGTAACATCATGAATTATGAACTTTACCTCACAAACAAAACAAAGAAAATAAACACTTTTGTTACTGATTAGGCCCTTCAAAAAGTATGCATGTTTCTGTTCGGCTGACCATCCTTGTTTTGCCCACCCTCACACTTTTTTCACCCCTGGATAGAAAACAAAATCCCAAAATTGATGTATGTGTCTAATTCTGCTGAAGTGCTTAGTACATATTATATAAATATATATATATATAGACAGACAGACACACACACACACTAATCATTATAATAATGCTCAAATAAATAAGACTGCTCTGGTGGTCTAAGAGGTTAGAGTGTCCACCTCGGATGTGGGAGGTCATGGGTTCAGACCCCTGCTGAATCTACCAACAACATAAAAAAGGTACTTGCAGCTGCTTTGCTAGGCTCAGCATTAAGAAATTGGTGATAGGATTGTTCTGCCTGGTGTCGGGATAATGTGACTGGGTGGTACATGATCTACATGTCTGTGGCATGATGCCCTATTGCTAGACATCACATTAAACTGCCACAATGCAGACATTATAGCGATAGGACTGAAAAATTGTTAAAGCCATGTTAAAAATCCAAATCATATGCACAACTTTACTAGGCAAAATAAAGACTTTAAAAACCCACTATACATGTAGTGATCATTAAGCTACAGGCTACAGTGAGATAGATGTGTTTAACATAAAGTATTTCAAATAGTAATCAAGCTTGTTGTTGGCATTAGGTTTATGATAACATTCATTTTCATCCACCAACACAATTGGCAGGGGTCAGTTACGCAGCTTAAAATACTAGCCAGTCAGGGAAAGGACACTTCCTTGAATGTACTGGAGTTTGGCTTTTTAATTTCAAGGCCTTAAAAATCATTTATAATCCCTCTGAAACTTTTGTACCATTCTTTGCTTTACATTTACTGTAATATATGCATGATTGCTTGATAGACAATTTTTGATTTTAGTAGTTGGTCTCCCTTTTTTCTTTTTTTTTTCTTTTTAGTTTGTAGCTCTTATCGTTCCATACACAAGTTTTATTTTTTTACTGTCTATGTTTTAAGTCTTGGAAATTTAATTCTGATGCCCCGGAAAATCCTGGCAAAGGTTTATAATTTCACTTGAGTGGAAGCATATGGTGTACAATCTGTGTAACCTGCAGGGCATTCCATGCAGTTGGAATTCATGATTTTAAAAGAACAAGGTATTTTGGGAGTGATTGCCCAACATAGATACAAGGGTGGGAGTGGGACTAAAATAAGTGGTCGCTCTTGCAGTTGGATAAATTACATTGCTATCTGCACTTATGGAGTGCTCTGAGCCCTGCAAGGATGATGTGGTGGGAAAGGTGCAACTCAAGGGGTGCAACAATTAATTGATATATTGATGTATCAATATTTTTGCCATCAGTACACATCACTACAAGAACTGAAGAATCAATGCAAGACAGTGCTTACCTGTACAAGTTACTTTAATATCCAATAGTCAGGAATACTTGTTAGTCATTTCCTTTTTAGTCATTAATTGAAAATTTGAGACAGCTGTTGCAGGCACAGGCAGTTAGATTTGTCTGTTAAAAAAAGAAATAGTTGACAGCACCAACTTGCCTTCTTCAAACCCATCAGCATGTTCAGCATAAAGGAGACCTTCAAAATGTTTATCCCCATGTGTGAGTTAGTACTTGGTACTTGTCATCTAAAAAAACCATTTTTATGCAAAATTTTTCTGTTGCTTCATATCTTGTCTGCTTGAGTCAAATATGAAGGCTGGACTTTTGATGAAATGTTACATTCGGTTCTGAATTTTGTTCAAGTCCAGCATAAATAATAACCACCAATCAGAAGTTAATGTTGTTTATTCCCTGTGTGATGCAAAGGAAGTATGGACATTAAACTCGTTCAAATAGATGCAGCTTGGCAGAGAAATTTTGTGCAAATGTGGTCATTAAATGATATGTAAATTACTTAAATCATACATGAGGGACATGTTTGGAATGTCTCTTTTTATTTTGATGTATGTAATCAGTAATTGAACATGCTGACAGGATACATAAAATCTGCACAGAATTAGCTGGGCTGGTGTGGGTGGGGGGTGGCAGATTTCAATCTTCTGAGACTGTCACATTGTGTAAAGTTTTATTTTTTTTATAGGAGGAGAGTGGATGTTGTTAATTTTGGTATTGGAAGTAAACCCCTAAAAAGATGATCTTAAACTGGATAAACATTTAACAAAAATTCCAGTACTGTGGTAAAACAACTGTCAACTCTAGGTTTATACAGGGGACTTAAACTGTATTGCTGTCTACAATCTATAAACTTAGTGGCATAATACTTGAAACGGTTGCTTATACTTTGTAGCATTCAACTATGATTCATCCAATAAAGTATTTACTGTTGGCATTAATTTTAGGCAAACCCATTTTGAAGCCTGTACGAAAGCATAATAATAGACATTGTCCTTATTTTGCAGGTCCATTTTCCTAATGACAAAAACTTGGTCACACTTCATCCCATGATTGCATGGTCCTATGCATATGCAACAGCACGTAAAGGTCCTTGGGAGGAATATGCAAGAGATCGAGACAGATTTCAGCGTAGGATCGAAGAGACAGAATGCATCCTTGCTCCCATCTTGAAGCATGATCATCGTTCCACCATTTACAAGAACTATTTTGAAGCAGAATAAATATATTTGGACATGCATAAAGCAGATTGCAAATTTCTATGCAAAAAATACTGACATTGAATGTTCTATAACTATTAACTATTAAAGTCATCACTAGAATTCAGGGACAAGAAATATTTTAGTGGAGTCTTACAGAAACGTTTTGCGATTCTTAATACAGATGCTGTGATGTTTCTTGGCAAGTATGGTTTGGTATGGTGCTTTGTTGCACAGCACAACAAGTAGTGTTTTTTTGTGCAGATTTAAGTTTGAATAATGAAGTGCACTACAGAATTCTTGTAACTATCATGTACGGGTCCAAGTCCATTTCAACACTTGTATATATACCATTCTTTTTTTATACTTCAGATTTCAGCAGTACAAGGGCTGACTTATTTTTAAGCAGTTAAATGAATATCAATGTCATTCAGAAGTATAATTTTTAGTAGACAATGGTAACCATAAATTTTGTACAAATCTGCGATTTTTGCAGGTTATTGTGGTAAATTTCTGCAAGGCATTATGTGTACATTGTTGTACTTGTTCAGCCCCAATAGGAATAACTATTTGCTAAGAAAAATTCAAATACAAGTCCTGCAATAATGCCTTGCAAAAGATTGTTAAAAGTGACTCACATAAAAGGGTGATTTGTACAGGAATGGCATTGTATGCCCTATTAGACTGCTGAAATGGACTATAACCAGTTTTTAAGAGAGAATTTTTTAAGAAGCATAATTTTTACACTCAGATGGTCGATAGATATTATGTGCACATTAATTGTTATCAGTACCCATTTAAGCCTTTTTGGCTTTCACTTATTATACACTAGTCATGCTAAAGACTATTTATGGGGTTAACTGGCTCAAATATTTGGATAATGTGAATATGATGTCCCATGAAATGGCTTTTTAGTTGAGAAAAGAACTTAATAATATGCCAAAATGTCATTTAAAAATTATTTTTTTTGGCCATAACCATGGTTTGCTGGCAACTTGATATAAAAACTCGTATATACTCAGCTTCATGTTTTTAGTAACCCCAGCTGATTTTTCGTTGTCATTTAATTGCTTTTAAAACACTGTTAAATGATAGATCTCATCTCAAGCAGCATAGAACAGTTTAAATTTTGAAAATACCTCTACTAGAAGTAAACTTACGACATTTTAAAGTTGCCAATTTTCTATCAATTTGCTCACCTTTTTCCTTATAATAATATTGTCACATGCGATAAATCCATGGCACCAGAAAAAAAGGAAATTGGACATAAATTGATGTAATTTTGTTATTTTTAATGATAAATTCATAAAACTTTCCAGCATTATGTAAAACAACATGCTGGACTCGTATTTGCAATTATTAAAGATGTACATTTACAACAGGGAAAGTTATTTCAAGAAAAATCTCTCCAATATTTAAATTTTGTTTGTAATATTTTGTGTGCTAACACACACAGCAACATGTTAATATATGGTGTTAAATCAAAAATGTTTCTTTTCTCCACAGCAAAACCATTCAAATAGAAATTTTAATAAAGTTAATGCTGGTAACTATGTATCAAATCCAAGGCTTTACTAATCATGGATTATGCATAAAATTTCAAGTTTAATTATTGTCATGGTAATTGGAAAATCTAATATTTTACTTCCTACTTTAATATAAATGTCACCATTCGGTTGAAATAATTGAGTTGTAAATTGTTTTCATTGTTGATGAAACACATCTTAGTCTCTAAATTAGTTCTTCACACATCATTTAAAAGAAATTTTTTTGGTATTGTTTTAGACGATTTGAACGAGAAAACTAAACTCGAAGTTAACTGAGATATCGCATGGTTATGAAGAACGTTCGTCTCAACAAATTCTCAAAAGACGTTCGCTTTTAAAATAAAAGAATATATGATAAAACTCGATTTAGAACCATGTATTTCTTAGCCACAAGTTGTAGACACTATATTATGGACATTTATTAATTGATATGGCCTTAAACTACTGGTTACGAACGTTTGTTTACTAACATCATAATATATTCAAGATGGCGTCCATAGTACATGCTCAGTGAAGTACAAAAACTCGAAAGTCCTTACCTTTAAAGCACACTAAATCTCCTTTGTGACAGACGTTTTATACATGAAATTAAAGATGAGAATATGTACAATCTAATGACGTGTGAAGAATGTTTGTAAACTTTGAGGATCGCGTATGATTTGCACTTGAATTTGCATCACTATATCTTCAGCATGGCTTGTGATATTTTAATTCTTCAAATTCTGCACTAACCATCATTCAGTTTTCTGATTGGCTGGAAATTTTCATGAATATTCATAGTCATTAACCCGGTCACATAATTTTCCAAATGAACCACACGTGACACACAGGTCAAGGCAGTATTGATTTTGTGCGGGAAGCGTAAATTACCTGTAATTTACTTTTCAACCTGCGATAAAGTGTAAATCCAAAAGAAAGTTATTAACATATGGAAAAAGTGCAGTGACCATGTAAAATGGGGACAATTCTAAGGGATATATGCCCTGCACTGGGGTTGCTAATGTTTTACATCAAATTGTTGTTCTTAAATAATTTCTGTCATTATCATACACTCTGTTAAGACCTTTTTGTTTCAAATATGAGAGTAAAATGATATCTCCCCATGTATGGTCTTTGAAGATGGATCTGAATTCTAATACAGTGTCTGAATAATTAATGTATATCCATATATCAGTGAAAAGGCACAGACTGCTAACAAATACTATTCTGGCAAATGTGTCGGTCACCATGTGATTTCCATGTGCAGTGAAGCTTGTCAGACATTCAGGCCTAATGTCTGTCATCTGACTGCCACAAGCCATTGTATACAAATTTTAATAATCAAAGCTTCAACATTTTTATGAAATTTTTAGTTGATTGCAAAAAATTAACATAAATTCACAAGGGGTAAGTGTCAGCTTTAAATACTCAATTTTATATTATGTGATATGGTAATGAGTTGGCTTAGTTATCTTGACTTTGACAGTAGGACACTGGAAATTTTGCATCACTATTTTAAATGGGTTAAGCAGTCAGTATTTGTAGAAAAAGACAGATTATCACAAAAGATTAGTCGTAGCTGTTTGCTTCATAACAGATTACCAGCTTCATATTATAAAAGTTTTCCACAAAGATTTGGCATGTAATAAAATTTCTTGATGTGAGGTTGATTTATTTTAAGCTTATATTTAATTAGTTAAGTTATGGTTTTGAAATAGAAGCCGGAGTAAAATTTATTTGCTGGTACTTGCCAAGGACTGAAGTGGGGAAATTAAGAAAATTATGTAAGTGGAATTTTCTCAGAATGGAGTCATTTGTGATAAAATTTGAACTGCTATAGACTCTTTAGTGTTATAGGTTTATACAAAAAAAACCCCCTATGTTTAGGAGGATTATTTGTGCAAGCACAGTTAAGCCACCTGACATCTGTTTGAGTGCATAAACCTGTTTTTTTTTCATCCTTTTTTGCTACCTCGTCTACTTGCTCATAATAATTATCATTTGTTATCATTAATAAATTATTCATAGATTATTACATCGTTGTGCTGTTAACTTCTTGAGTTATAGTGTTTTGTTTTATAATCAGTTCAATGTGGTGGCCTTGGTCATCCATTCTGAACACTTTTTTAGCATAGATGTGAACCTCTCATATGGAGGGTTTTTCTTCAAGTTTAGTGGTGGTGTCTCCTATTACTAGGGGTGAAACGATTCATCAATACATTGATGCTTCGATACTGATGCTGAAACGATACATATAGATACAAGAGACGGAGAATTGATGCAAAACGATACTTACCGTATGCATGTTATTTTAGTCTTCAGCAGTCATGAAATTATTAGTTGCCTTGTTATTCTGTGAGATTATAATCATCTGAAACAGCATTTGCAGTCACAGGCACTCGTGTTTATTAGTAAAAACAAAAAAGATTATTGGAGAATACCCACTCACTGTCTGCAAGTTAACACAGTGACATGGTTCATAATCTGGCCCCCTCCCTCCCCCCATTCCGTGCTAATTATCTTAACCCAGAAGTATGTTCAGCTTATACTATACATTCCAAACAGGATCCACATGTTAAATGAAGTACTGTACTCGTCATTTAATAACCACTTTCATGCGAAGTTTCTACTTTGAATTGTATCGAGACTCCTTTAGTCCATTTGAAAGCTACACTACCGGTGTGTTGCATGGCGAAATATGTAACACTGAATTCTCATTTGTGTTAATTGCTTGTTTCACTCCAGGTTATAAAAGTAACCACCAATCAGAAATCATTGTAGCTTATTCTCTGTGTGACAAACAGGAAGTATTGGCAGAGCAACAGAGAGACTTCGCAGTAAAGTCATTAGATATGTCAAGTACTTAAGAGGAGATGCTGTCAGGGTGTGTCATTGCGTGAATCGTTCTTGTAGCGATATGTTTTTCGGGTAGCAAGTATTCCACGTCTGGGTTCTTTAGGCACAACATGGATGGTTGTGAAACTAAATTTGATTAGAACAACGTACCCAGATATAAAAATTATGGTGAAGTTTGAACCATTCATGAAGAAAAGTTTTACAAATGCGTGTTTAAAATACAGGCTCCCTAGAAAACCTCAAACGTCTGATTCCCAGCGTGGTTCATTATGATTTTGTTTGGCAAATACATGCTGATGATAGTGATGATGGCAATAATTTTAAAGTTACATAGTATATCAGATTATTGGAGCTAGGAAAGTGTTAATGGAGATACCAGTGAGTGATTTTGAGTCCGAAATGGTGTGAAACATGAGTCAGATGTACATGCTGCAGGGGTCAAGCTAGACTTAAATTTTAGGGAGAAGTGACTTCTTTTGGTCAGAACAGGGAGAAGTGGGAGCTAAACAGGGAGAAGTGAGACCAAAGCAAGAAATACGATATATATATAGATAGATAGATAGCTGCATTATCTTATTTTAATGATGTGCTCTATTTTCAAGTTGAAAAATATGTTATATGTTAGTATCAACGTATTTTGAACGCGTATAAAAAAATTCATATTCATACCCATTCTATTTATTCATACTTGTAGTGTATGTGTGTTTGAATTGAAGTAAATGCAGTATGTTTTGGCCATATGACTTAAAAAGCACATCAGAAGCTATACATTGTAATTAATTTTAACTGATAGTAGTAACAAGATTAGAGTTGTAACTGCAAGTTGGTAAAAATGCTTAATAAACTACCACTTAATTATTTTATTTTCTACAAGTTTTGTGTAAAATTGCAGTCAAAAAGATTTCTTGCATTCTTTGAAACAACCCCTAATACATGTACATAGGAATAAATGCACAAGTGACTTCAGATCATACTCTTCGTTCTGATTTCATTGTTCCCGATAAAACATTGCTGTAACTATTCATAGAAAACACACTGAAGCACTAAAGTCGATATATAACTAAGCTGGACTCTCTTTTCCCCCAACCGAAAATCCAAGAATTCGTATTGCACAGCGCGAGTGCATCTATTTTTAGACAGAGGGCTTTTCTTAATATAACTACTCACTTTCTTGCTTCGTTACAAAAATTCATTAATAGGACTGTATATTTATGGTTGTATTATTTGTCTACCTACTGGTAATAACGGTATGCATTGGTTAAATAGTGTTTGCTTCATTACTATATATATATTTTTCGTAATTTCACGAAAATTAATTACGGTAAGACAGAAAACAACCTTGACCTTGCAGCATTGTTTCGAACTCCACAACAGAGATTGTCACGTTTCTGACCTACATTGTTAAATATTTAGGCTAAATCTCCTATCACGTAATATTTAAACTTTGTTTTCATTATATTGTATATTTTCCTGAACCTATCTGCCCAATTATTTTCGAATACAGACAGTTTAATGAAGTATATCATATACGCAGCGATGTCCGCCAGTACAAGTTCATTTACGGTTTCAAACTGATTTTATACAAAAAAATACGCAAATACGGCCGTTAAAATCTCCATTTATTAAAAAAAAAAAGAAATTGAAAACGCTCTTCGCCGATCATATTTTTTAAAAGCAAATTACTATTTGCATATTGATGTTTATGTTTAAATTTCGAAACTGAATTTGGTATATTTTCCTCATAGCACAGTGTGCCCAACTTCAAGAAATCTAACAGTGATATCTTGCTCCGGAAAGGGTTAATGGTCAGTTAGCTATTAAAACTTGCATGTGAATGTGCAAGAATTTCTTTGTCGCCGTAAGCTGATTGGTATCAACACCACGTAAATACATTTGGCCTTGGGTTACAACAGTGCCAGAACTTACCGGCTTCAGCGAGGGGGCATCTCAAAGTCGTAATCTACAGTCATTTTACGTCCAAAAAATCAGAGGGCGAAGTCGTTTTCGCTTTCCTAACAGAAGAAGGCGAAGTTTACGTTTCTCAGGCGACTTTTTCGCCCACTTCGCCTGGTAGCGTGACCCCTGATGCTGGATGGAAAAAAATAGCATAACCCTTTCAGTGGTATTTCAAAATTAAATGTACAAAGGGCAGGATAATGACCCAAATTTAAGTACAATTTAAATGTGTAATGCCATTTCATTTTTTTAAATTAATCAAATTCGTCCTGCAGATCATATGCTACAAAACCATATACATGTATCCGATCAGGATTAAGATAAATTTAAAATGCAATTAAGATGTAAAGATATGCATTTTAATATGACTCTGTACAAGCATTGATGGACTAAATACTCTTATACAGCATTATGGAACAGATGTGAAATTTGGCATAGTAGTCAGTTAACTACTGATTTAGCAAAGGAAATTTAAGTTAGTGAAAAATCCTGTTTTGGAACAGATGCATAGCTGCCAACCCTCATGATTTTGGCACGAATTTCATGACTTTTTCAGCGATTCACTGATTCACGCCGCATGCAAAAAAATCACAAATTCCCAATTCTCAATTTTTTAAAATCTTTAATAAAATAACAGATTTTCCGTTAAGTGCTAGTCATGATATCGGCAGTTGTCGCAATATTGGTAGAACTACAGCTGATTGATACAGTTGGCCCGATAGCAAGCATTTTAGCGTATTTTAATCTCTGTATAAGAGTAGTTTTACTAATGCTTTTGAGAGAAACTGGGGCCTAACCGGAATTTTGCTCCATGCATGCACCACCAACACTGATTTGAATTACCGTTCGGCATCGATGTTGAAAATGTCTTCACCACCAAGGAAAAAGAAATGTATTGCACAAAAAGTGAAGTTTAGTTTGGAATGTACCAAAATTGGCCATGCATTCATCCTTCAAACACCAATATACTTAATGCTGTTTGCACACAATGTGCCACAAATTTTAACATTGGGCATGGTGGCACTCCAAAAGATAATAGCTTTGATCTCTGGAAAATTGTACACAAGTGACAAAGATGAGTTTCCCAACATATTCAAGCTGACAAAGCTAGCTGTGTAAATGCCCCTTCAGAAATAAGCACAGAATAATATTGATACAATGACAAGGAGCACAGTATGCTCAGAATTAAGCAAGAGATTAATGCTTATACAACTAGAGGTGACATCTGTCAAAGATGTTGATTTCAGTAGAGTTATAAGAAAGTGGAGCAGGAAGAGTGACAGATAATTGAAGTTTAGATCAATATTGACCTATGACCATTTCTTCATCCCCTACTTTTTTTTCATAAAGGGGGAGGTCTCCTTTAAGATAAAATCTTGTCATCATCTCATGGAAAACAAATTTGGAATTTCTCTTTTTTTATGCAGAGATATTTAACCAGTGAATGAAGGTGTTGTTGGAATAAACGAAATTAGCATAGAATGAACAATGGGGTAGATTTCAAACTGCTCAAGGTTATCAACTTGTGTAAGTTAAAATAACTTGTAGAATAGGACTGGGTGTAGTCAGTAATTTTCCTTCTTCAGTTCACTAACAAATTCAAATAACTGTGGCTGCAGCAGTCTTTTGCATCTGCAGGAAATAAAATATGATCGGTTTGTTGGTATTCAGTCTTATTCCCATGCCCAGATTTGTTCTAGATGAGATTTTCTTTACATGAGGAAATTGCATTATTTCTTCTGCTTTAAAGATAACATCGTAATGTCTTCCAAGTGTAACTGAGACACGTAATTGGTAATATGTTTTCAGATCATTCATGTTGTACAATAAACAAAGGAAGTTAAATGGAGCCACCATTAAATGGCCTAAAACATTGGATAAAACTTGCTGCAACCAACAGGTAGTCTGTTTGAAAGTATTGTTATCTTCTCATCAGTGAGAATTGCATATAAATATATGATAACTGAATGTTTATCTGTAGTCTGCATACTAGAAATAGGAATAGAATGTCAGCATACATGAAGGGGCACCACCTACCTTCTAAAGATGGGAAGACCATCAAGTTCATATGTGTATTGTATCACAGGCTGCGTATCGTGAATCGTATTGACACGTGGCACGTGTCTTGTTTCACTCCTACCCATCATTCGCTGAAATCTCATGCATATGCAAACTTATTATTGAAAAATTTTAATCTTATCATTTTGTTTCTTTCTACATTTTGGTTCAGGTACGTTGTGTTTATTATAATACCACCTGTGGCATGTGACTGAACTGGCTGAAGCTGAGCAAGATGATGTAGTTGCTAATTTCAAATTCTGATCCTGTTGGCATGGTCGGCTGGCTTCATTATTAGAAGTTCGATTATGTGGGTTATTCTATATGTAAGCAGAATTAATTCTGAATTGATTAAAGACTTTACATGATTATGGATGTAGATAAAGTTACACATGCCAAGACATTATTTGCCAACATTATAAACAAACGAAATCTCCCGTTTTTGGGGTATCAGATAATTTTTCAGTCTAGTCAACATAATGTTTCCCAGCTTGTAAATCACACAAACATGCTCATGCAAACAAACAAAAACTACTCATACCATGATTTTTTCATTGTTCATTAGGAGTTATTTTAATTATATAATAATAATAATATAAACTCACTACTGTGAGTGATCATCTGCAGAATGTGATCATGATTTTTGGGCAAAATGTGTATTTGATACTACTACGAACATAAAAACTATAAAACTGTATAAACACCACTGACCTTGATTAAATTCTTTGTAAACATGAATGTAAACCAGACTAAAGTACATGTTACTCAAATGGTAATCCATTGTTATTGCTGTGGGATCAACTACATTTTCAGCACTTGATAGGATATACATGGTGCCAGTGTAACTGGTGGAGGAAGAAGCCAGAAAAACCACCGACCCACAGAAAGCTACTGGCAAGCTTTCTCATGTACCCATACTGGCCAAGCCAGGGACTCGAATCCATGTGGACAGAGGTGAGATGATAGTAATCTGTAAAGGTGTGTGCTTTACACCACTCTGCCACTTGGGGGCCCCAATAATACTAGCAAGTTATCATTGTTTCATTGATTTGATTATCATTATTAAATAGTGGTGATAGTTGGGCTTTTACACATGGAATACCCAGGGGGGTTTCATATCCTTTAGGACTCGAGATAAAGGGTATAAAAGCATGTCATAGATGAATATGTGCATGATGCCAGGAAAGACATTGATAAAGATTGAAACTGAATTGAATGGTGTGTATGTGGCATATGCAGAACATACTTATGATTCAATTCAGTTTCATTCTTTTGCAGGCTTGATTATAATAACATGAAAACTAAATCTGGGACAGGGTTTCATGGGGCACTTTTGAGTTGGAGAATGACATCATAAGTACTGTCTTCAGACTGCACCGAATGAATGGAAATTCCTCATTGTGTTCCCTTCTGTGGTGCACTTTATGTTTACACTTTTTCTAAGGTGCTTGTTCATTGCCCAAATTGGTTTTGTTTTGTGGGGGTGGGTGGGTTTATATCTAAAACTGTATCCATTATAATAAATTGAACACAGCAATCAAACACCCTTCAAGTCAACTTCAGAATGGTGTTAGCTGCTATTGGAATGAAGAATATCAAACTACCGGATTTGACTGAAAAACGGAATTTGTCCAAAAACAATTGAAAATAACTGTTTTTGGGTAGAAAATTTTTTTATTTCCCATGTGAGTCGGGGACAGTTCCGAAGTATTTGGGACAGTTGGCAAGTCTCTAATAATCAGTTGCTTTGGTGGTGATTTCTTATTTCATTGCCACTGCTGCTTTTATCATTTTGTTTGACTGCCTTTAATGTGCAACCCGTTTCTTACCTTATTCTTGACCGTTTTGTTGGCTGAAGCCTCTTTCACAGGGAGTGGATGCAATCGGAATAGTCTGCATGATTTCAGCCAAAGTACTAATTTTACTATCTGTTTTTGGATAACTTTAAATTTAAAATATAGTGTCCAATAATGTTTGGAAATTTCTGAATTTGCATGTTAAAACCAACATATTGACATAGGGAATTGTATCGTTAGCTACACTGATATGAGCCCTTTGCATATTACAAATAGATACTGTAATTGGTATTCAGGTTGATTTTTGTTTAAAAACATCTATTCTATGCCCAATAAGCTAGTTCATATCATGTGTTAAATGATTTTCTGAAATTTTCTATTGGAAAGTTCCTCCTGAATGCAGAATTTTACTTTATCAATGAGAATTTCATTTGCAGGCATTTCATTTTATGTACGCTAATCTATGATTGCTACATTATTTCCATGAATTCCTAGAGGTTTGAGCACAAAATATGGCCATCTCATTCCTGATCTTGAATGACGGTTGAGCAATGGAAGTTCAGCGACCTCGACTTTTTCAAAGTTTGACCAAGTCATGCATTTCACAGCACCAGTTTCATCTCTTAAAAAAAAAAAACCCAGCAAATTTCAGCAGCCTTCTGACTAGAACTCTTTATTCTGAGACGTTTTTTGAGGATGCTTGACCATTTTCTGATGTAGTTTACAAATGGTTGCTGATCATCTAGATCTGTAAGTAAGCAGCGACATGGTGTTGATATCAACCCGATTACATTGTGATATAATAACCCAGAAGCAAACCTTGTTAATTTAGTACATAGTGGCTATCTTTTATATCTCTGCAGCGGCTATTTGTGGATTTCTTCTGTTATCTTAGATTGCGCCTATTTTTACATTATTATTGCTAGTTTACCATAAATGACTTGTGAAAGCCAGGAATTTAAAATCAGTGCAGCCATATCCCTTAATTGAAATCTGATGCGTAATAGACCTCCTGGTCCAGACTGTGAATTACACGATTTACTCCCATTTGTACGTGATGTATATATAGCCCTGATTCGTATGTGATGTATAACCCTGATAGTGATGATAATGATGACGACAAAGGTGTTTACAGATTAGGCTTAAAGTCATGAAGGGTGTGATGTATGTATTTATGCTTCACATAAAGAATCTTGCTGACAGTAAAACATTAGCCTCTGACAGTACCAGTCTTGAACAGTTAATTTCTTGGTGGACTCAGTAGAGTTATACTGACATTTTCTATCCCGAGGAAAAATTCTGGCAGACTTTAGAGGAAACATGGATCATGTAACAGTACATCATCTCTTAATTGTTAAGATCAACAATTATGAAGAATGCCACCAATATAAACCAACAAAGATCTCCTAAGAAACGCAAAACATGTTGTTTTACACATATATGAAGAGTATGAATGGCACCAAGTTATTGTGAAAGGACTGACTGAGATGATGTGTGTTTTAGTATTTAAAAATGTAAATTTATTCAATAGTTGTAATTTTTGTACCTTTGCATGCTAAGAGTCGGGTTGAAAACTCCTTACCATGCTAGTTGGTCTTAAATAAAAATGATAGCAATCTTGTATGCAGTACGGCTGCCATGAAGACCAGATGGAATTTTTTTTTATCAGTTTTATCCAGGAAAATGGATGATCACAACATTTTTTTTTTTTAAATCAATAAACTTAATATGATATTTAGCTGGTTTTAAATGAAAATGATGCCAATCTTGCATCCAATATGACTGCCATGAAGACCATCTTGAAACTTACCACTAATCCTCCTCCAGAGTTGATGGTAATATTGTCTTGGGGGTTTTTCACCAAAAGAGTGCTAATTATTTCAAGTTGGTTGTGAATTAAAATGGTGCCGCTTGCTTCCAATACGATGAACACAGTTACAAATTTCAAAATCTTGTTTTTGCTCAAGAATATCAGAGATGGTTTCACGACCGAGCAGTTAAAAATAACATATGGTCTTGAAGTCCTGGAAATTCGTTTCAGCCAGTAGAGTTTGGCCTCACTGATTTACTGTTGTGGTGAGAGATATTGCCCTTTGTTTTCTAGCATGAAAAAATCCTGCTAGACCAATTAGTCAGGCAGTTTTTGATGGGTTTGCCCTTCAAGTTATGGGCTTTTTTTTTTTTCGTTTAGCTTATGTATGACAATTTCATTGGTCAGGGTCCGTAACAGAATCTTTGACAAAATTTAAGGCTTTTTCCAGGTGAAAAAGTTGAATTTTTTTTTTTTTTTTTGTTTAATCTTCACATCCCAAGTTTTAGCAGTTTTTGCAACCAGGGAACATGTCAGACTTTGTTTATTCCCATGTTCAGTGCCGGATTTAGGCATAAGCTAAACAAGCTACAGCTTAGGGCCTCACTGTCTGAGCTCACAGTCTGAAGAGGCCTCTCAAATTTATTTAACTTCCAATAGCTTAGGGCCTCGCTATGTCTAAATCCGGCACTGCCCATATTAGACGAGTAACAGTTATGCTTTGAAATAATGTGCCGAGTCGAAATAACTTCAGCCCACTGTGTCTTCTTTTGATATAAACGATGTCATCAACTGACAGGAAGATTGTTTAGGGGTTGTCAAGTTTACATAGGATATTATGTCTATAGACTTTTGAGAATCCAAGTTGACTTTGGGACATGGGACCGAAACAAGACCAGATGCAACATCCACTGTTTCTGATCGTGTTCCTTTGATTGCCACTTGATGTTTAAATGCATCTTTCAGTTGCCATTCTTTTTAGTCTTAATTTTCGAGACATGATGCTTGGAATTTTGTCTTGCTTGCCATCTTTGCATCCAGGCATGTGTTTAGGCAAAACCGAAAATCACAAAAGTCTCATTGGAGATCACGATCAGCTAGGGATACGAATAATCGGCTTTTCCAAGGGCATCTATTTAGGATGTTAAAAAGAGAGGCCACCTTAAATTAAAAAATGGGAGCCAAGCTGCTATCGCGTTATATCGGGTTTTACTTGTACTTTATAAACCAAAGAGTGAATACAGACTTGGACTTAACGTACCCAACATAGGGCACACCTGTTAAATTGACTTAGAGCTCTATCAATGGGCCCAAAATCCTTCGGCAGACATATATATTTACTTTTTCGGTTCTATCTGCAGGCACAATGACACCATATTGTTACGTATATGTAATTAAATTGCTTGTGTGTTAGTTTTAAAATTCTTTTTTATTTTAATTTTGTTTCATTACATTTTATTGTAATGATTATTTTCACGGGATTCAATATTTTTTCAAGTATATTCTGTTTATTTAGAACGTAAAACCTATTACAGAAGCATTATTTTAGCTCACTCTGGTACACAGTTTTTGTAAACATCGAGTGATAACGATCGGCTATTTCCAAGGTCATTTCGGCCCGTGTGATAGCTGGATTGTAAACAGCCTTTCTTTTTTATATATTTTCAGCGTAAGATTTTGGTTCTTAGATAGGGTTATTCTTGCATACGTGATAAATGGAATTTTATTTTATTGCGATGTTCAAATTAGTAAATTACGTAGCCTATCACGTGGAGTACCATGTGGTCTAAAATCGAGGCTTAAAACAGCTATTTTCTACTAGATCGGGTCAGAGTCATTCTTAACACCTTGAGGAAACAAGATGTTTCTAATTGTTGTTGCCAGTTTCATTTTCATCTGTTTTATGGAATTTAATAATTTATTCTCTAGAAAGCTAAACAAGTGTACTTTTTTATAAAAGTTCTGGGTTCGAGAAATTCAGTGGAAATTTATTCTGGAGTTCTATACGGAAACATAAACTGTGATTCAATCGAGGATCTGTTACCACCAGTACAACGGTCTCACATGACGCCATCGCCTCCATATTGGAATTTCATCGAGATTCGAACCCGGATACAACTAGAACTGTTTAGTGATAAGACTTGTATTTTTTCTATCTTAGGATTAAATTTTGGATTGTATTCACAAACCTAAGTCATATTTCCAATTTTTACATTGTTTTCTAGGGAAATAAATTATTTTGTTAAAATATACAAAGCTTCTTGGCTTCACTCTTTTCTTCTGTTACATTTGTACGAGTCTACACGTAACAATATACAAAAATAACAGATTAGTGAAACTTAGATACACCAATAACACTCCGAAGTATTAGAGACATTATTTACAAGTATAGAGAACGAAAACACATGTGAGGAGTAGAATGACAAGAAAGTTTATCAGAAAATAAAAAAAAAAATGAACCAACCAACCAACAAAATTTTAAGTTGAATTTAGCAATCCTGATTCAGACTGGAAGGGAATATGGAGACGCGGGGGTTGGGTTATAACTTCGACTTCAAAACAAAACTCCTGTGTTCCTATATCGACATGATGTCTGGTTAACAGGGGAAATTGCACATAATACGCACTATACCGCCGTGTCATCTTTACGGACAACATACTTATTAAAACCCCCCCCCAAAAAAACATTATTCTAAAATGTGCCGAAACTGCCACTGACAGATATAGAATCAATAATGAAATTAGACAGAAGTACGGGGGTATAAATGCACAATACCCGGTATACACTAATAAAATATCTGATATGTCTATATGCAATGGCCTAATAGATTATATCATCTGCATTGTGAAATTGAGGATAATTGGCAAGCTCTAAACATGCAGCGTAGGAATGAAACTAATAATTAAATATTACCAGACGGTGTCTTTTGCCTGTTTCCTGTTTCGGACGGGGGAAGGGGGGGGGGGAGGAGGAGCCAAATCTGTATACCCTACTTGGAGGATGGTTCACAAGAGAGGCCGATATAGCGCCCCTGGCCTCACTCCACTGCCCCTTTATACAGAGCAAGGAGGCCGTCCAAATATATCATAACCAAACCTAATCTAACTATATTCTGTTAATAGGCGACCTCGCGGAAATTAACACAGTGTTAACCAAATCGGGACAAACAAGTACAGATATGTGGGACTGGAAGATGAGTCTAACTGAGTAAGGAGCAAATGATGGTGTGATAACAATACTATTTTTTTTGTTGTTGAAAATCTGAGTTTCGACGCAGATGATTGTTTCACAAAATAATGGTCAATAGTTCTTGGAAAAAGGATCTTATTTACTTGTGTATCAACAGTTAGTCTGGTTTAATGCTTCGTAAAGAACCTGCTTCGCAATTAGCTATAAAACACAAAGCATGGAACCAGAATAGTCCACAACTGCAAAAAGCACTGACTGAATAAACAAATGTTTTCGTATACACGTTAAGGTTGCTGCATAATGTTAACGATCTTTGAGATATCAGGCATGTTGAAAATATATGTAATTTATACAGAATAACGAACAACGTCGTTAGAATAAACGTTTTACTGACAATTATTTGCAAAGCGTCTATAAATCGAGTACTCAGCCACATGGGCACCCACAGGATTTTTTGCAAGGTGGGGGTCAGGACTTTGTGCAGGGGGGCGGGTCAGTCAGTCACGGCCAGGAGAGTTAGTATAAGAAGCAGTCTGAAACTAAAACTAATATTTATTAAGCGTTTTGAACAGAATCTTGTGACATATTTTCAGCTTCATTTGCATGATTAAACTTGTCGGAATATATATATATATATATATATATATATATATATATATATATATATATATATATATATATATATATTGCAGTATGATTTCGGGGGGGGGGGGGTCATGTGACCCCCCCTTGACCCATGCTGCGGGCGCCCATGTTCAACCATTATACAGCTGGCTCAACCCCAAAGCCTCCGCGGTTTTCTCGATGTCCAAAGCCACGGCATGGCTTCACTTATTTTTCGAAGGTTCATCTATAACTCGCACCCTCACTTATAGTACGGTCTCTGTTTTTGGACCCCCTTTGCGCTCGAGTTACTGAGGGAGAAATTTAATTACATATACATATTCCTAGTAAAGGCATTCTTAAATATGACATATAGCTTGCATCAGACAGTTCTAAAAATGTCATTTAGTAATGGAACACGACCTTGCCAGACAATAGTAATTTATAGCATGTTGTTCCATATATACATATATATCATACAAATAAATGGACTTTATGCCTTGCACGTCGGCCAGCAGTCTGCCAAAATAAGTCTGGTTACTATCAATTTTAGAGCAAATGTCCGTGGATATTAAGAAGATGACTGCCAGAATTCATTTGGTCAAATTTAGATGTTGCTTAAAAAATGCCTTTTAGTTACAGGGCACAACCATATCTATGATTATTTCTACCGTTCATCATGCTACTTAAGGATGTTCATGAGATACACCATGCTGAATACTGCTCTGTAGGAACTAGGAAGGTATGGATGATTATTGCCAAACTTGTCTCAATAACCTTTACATTTGCTTAAGTAGAATTAAACATAATGTTCTGAGAAATGTTTTCTTATTAGACTTGCCATGATCTCTGATATTATGACCCCAGAATCTATAGGTTTCTTTAGTATGCTAGGTGCAAGCAATCCACAAAGTTTGGTCAAGAAACTTGATCTAGAACAAGTTTTCTGCAAGATCAGTTTTTATTTTCAGCGACACTGATGTTGACCTTTAATCTTTTGATCCCCAAATTATTAGGCATACTTCATACTTTATGTACAAGTCATCCACAATATATGTAATGTTATTATCCGAAAGTTATTTTGCTTTTTCATCAACTTAGACTTTGAACCATTTGACAATGGGCCTCTGCCTATCCAATGTGTAAGTCATCCACAGACTTTAGTGAAGGTACATGGTTGATGCATAACAATTATGCACATGCCATCTTATTTTCTTTCAATAAGTTACCCTGACATTCGATCCTGTTGACTACAAAATCAGTAATGCTTGGTCCCGGTATGTGGAACTTGTGTTGTGCAGAAGCCATTTATTATTCTTTGACCTTAACCTTTTGACCCTGAAATTAATATACTTCATTCTTACACTGTCACTACTTACAAGCCACTTTCAAAAGTTTGGTAATTGCAGACTGTGCAGTCCTCATATTATTGTGCAGAAACCATTTTTCTTCTTTTAGTCAGTGACCTTAACCTTGGAACTTTCAATCTCAAAATCGATAGGGTTTTATCCTTACCTCATGAAAGCCATCCACAAAGTTTGGCAACTGGATGGTGAAAACTCAGTTATTGTGCAAATTGTGACATAAGTTTAGTTTTTTTTTTAAAAGTCCAAGACAATCTCAACTTGAAAATAATCACCAGACATACAAGGTCAGAAAGTTCAGATGCATTAGTTGCCTCTTATAACATGCGGAGGGCACATCTGGCCTGGGCCCTGAAGAGGATGCTTTGCTAACGACAAAGAGGATATTACTATTGCATGAAGTATGTTTATTATGAAAGTTATCTAGTTCAATCCTTCAACATTCCTGAAGTCGTGATAATACAGAGTGATCATAAGTAAAAGGCATTCTGTATATCCAATAAAACATTTGTCCTGTTTTGCATGAAGAATATATCACTATGACCTACTTGCCACAATTTTAACAACACATTGAACTTTAAAGGTAGTTACCATAATCTGTGCCAATTGATCTCTATACCTATAAACAAGAGTCTTTTGAAGGGACTGATACTGTTCTATCTGAAAAGAATCTCTGGGAATACAAGAAAGGTCCATGTCTCTGATACTTTTGAGAAGCTCAAACATGCCAAATATGGTAACACAACTAATTATTTATGTTTTAGTTGGCGTGTTCATAAGATAGCTGTAAGTGCAGTGCACAATGCCTGCATAATGGCCTTTGACCATGGTTATCATGGATACAAGATTACAGAACTATTATCAGACAAATTCAAGATGTAATCACATGCTAAATCTGGGTAAGTCTATAAGTAATACATTACTGAGTGGTATTCTTCAGATATTTCCACAAAACTGGATGATATTTATTTAAGGTCATTTAGATAATGTAAAAGGTCTTTTAATGAAAACACCATGCTTAAAATTAGCATCAGTTGTGGAGTACAGAAAACAAAATGTCCAACAGCGATGAAATGTTGGCCAAGTGTTTGAGGTCTAATCAGCACCATTTTTATTTCAGACCAATCATATACCATAATAAGTCTTCTCAGTGAAAACCTCAATTGACCATCTCTTCAAATGAAACAGCTACCAGATTTTCAAGATGGCTATCAAGTCAGCTATTCTGGAGGTCTTATCAGCATCTAGTTGTTTAAGAATTTTTTAAGAGAAAAACCCCTGTCAATATGATCATCCATTCTGGATAAGTAGCCATAACAAGATTTTCATCATCTGGAAGCAATATTGGGTGTCAGATCAGCACCATTTTCAGTTAGGATAAACTATAAATCATGAAGTCCTTTAGTGAAAACCACATACTGATATGATCATCCATCCAGGACAGGTAGTGATAACAAGACTTTCAAGATTGCCACTGTGGCAGATATTTTGATTTTCAGACTGGCACCATTTTCATTTAGAATCAACTAGACATCATATGAAATCTTAGATTGAAAACCCCATGTGGACAAAACCTTCCATTGACATGATCACCATTCAGGAGAAGAAGCAATAAAATGGCTGCAATCATGGCCATATTGAATTTCTATGTAGCACCAATGTTATAGAGGACCAACTAGAACATGGGATGAATGAATTTGTAAAGTTACATGGCAACACTCGATGCATTTTAGGAGTAGTGCTAATGAAGATTTTACATGGGACAATAAACGAAAATCCATCACACAAGATCTTCTGGTCTATGACCAGTAGAGCTTAAAACATTTATATATATTTTATTCTGTCTAATACCAAACAAAAGAAAAGATACAATACGGAATATCTGAATGTCTTTATATTTTAGTTCTTTTAGAGAAAAGTTTCACACAGCAGTTATCCACTGCACAACCATACTGCAACACTTGGTAACATAGCAAAAACATCTCATAATAGAAAATAAAATTTAATTGCTGCAACTCTGAATGTAGCAATGGAGTTCTTGCAAACTGTTTGAAAATGAGTGCTTATATATATATATATATATATATATATATATATACACACACACACACACACACACACACACAAATATACATGTCGAGAAACTGATAGCAAAGCAAAATGGTTTCCTGTTTCAAGATACTAAAGTTTTTTGTCAGGGGAATAAAGAGCTTACATATACAAAAATACACATAAACAATGAACACAAAATCTACAAAATGTTTTGGATGCCTGCATTTTTGAATTAGTAGATCGAATTCATAATAAGATATATAAAAATAAAAAGTGTAAAAATAATAAAGGAGTGGGTTGTTCAGTGTGTGTATATATATATATATATATATGGGGGGCATCAAACATATATATTTAACCAATGCTACCAAATGCTAGTTGTCATGCTGGGGTTTGAAATTGAGTCATTTGGTTGCCCAGCTTTAATTTTATGTTGTCCAACAGGAAATGGATTTCCCTGTAGGGGTGTTTGAACAATAATTCAAAAGTAATAACTGACAGCTCTGCTTTGGTTTGATGTTTTATGGCACAGCAACAAAGTAGGTTGGTAAGTGTCAAGGTAACAGGAGTAAAGTACCTTGCCCAAGGACACATGTACAATTTCTCTAACAATATCCTCTTTCTGTACTATTTCTCAGTTGCAAATTATTCATTGTAATTCATTGTATTCATTGTAATCCCTTAGATGCAATATTTTGTTAATTCTAATAAACTGTTCTATTTAACTGTACACATCTTTTTCCCAAAACGATCAAGAAAGAGCTTTTAATAGAAAGTGGAAGATGCTTTTCCCTTGGCCAAGGTCTAACAGCAACCTCAAAGCTGTGAATTCTTCCAAAAGCATCATGACAAAAAATAACTTTTTTTAATGGATCTACAAACTTTAGGCAATCAGCACAAGTGAAACATGATGCTTGCAATAACATTGTAAAATCAGTTAAAGCCAAAAATACATCCAAGAACATCAAGCTGGTGACATTTTTCGATAAAGCTTCCTTAACTCTCTTCAAACATACACCTATAGAGACAGGGCAAATTCACTGAACATAAAGCGATATACAAAATAAAGTTTTTGATCCACTTTTTGTAACATCTTTGGAAAAATAATCACCCTTAGTGTTTTCAGACAAGAGATTTGCTGTACTTTACAAAGAAGAAACATGCTGATAGGGTTTTCGACACTGCTGAAAGCTGAGCACCTCAGAGGTATACCACATTTTAGGCCCTTCTGCAATAAATTTCTTAAGCCATGTGTTACAGCAGTCAATTAAAAGGGATAGAACTTAAGTGTTCATTGCATAACAATGACTTGCCAACCAAAGCAGTACAGTGTGTGCAGATTATTCATGCAAACATACAAGACAGATTTAAGGAACATAAGATTTTTAATGCATTCAATCAGCTTTACACGTTTGCTGGAAGTGTTAGTGATGTGCCACAGTTTGGTAACGATCACAGATACTATGGATGTTCTTTATGATCAACCAAGAGAGAACACTGATGCAGTCATCATTGCCAACTTAGAAAAGAAGGAGTGGTGATTTTCAAGTATAATGTGTACAACAATTATGGATGATTGTCAGCAGCTGAATGAAGCGAGTTTAAATGAAAGAACAGTACCAGAATGTAACTCATTTGATCAAAATTTCACAGGTGCTTTTCCAGTATCAGGCATGTAGTATGAGTACCAATTTTCACACCAGAATTTGATCAAAACAAAACTGCAATGCCGATTGAGTATCAACATAAAAGATTTTGATCCCATGCCAGTGGTCAGAAAGTCAAAGGAAAATGAAAACAAACATCTGTATCAACAAAATGAATCAGTTATTTTGCCATATTGATGAACTTCAACTGAGTTTATTTACAAAAGTGCAAACGTGGCGACGCCATGACCAGTGATTAGAATGTTTTATTGATTCACACAACATACAGATATACAAAATAACTGTCGCACAGAAATCTGTAGCAAATCATGGGATGAACTTGGGGTTTACTTATACCACCTGGTGAAACCTATGGAGGGGTCAAAATATTTATTTTTAAAATAATATTTAAGACAATACATATACAGTACGTCAAAATGTAAGTTCTATTGCACCTGGGAAAATATAATTATCCTTGATGAAATACTAATATACAAACTGCTTTAACTACATCCTCAAAGTAATTACATCTGTCTGTTAATAACATTTGCAATTCCCCAACCCACAGGTACCTATTTATAATAGATACAAAAAATAAAAAATAAAAAGTTAATTATTTTTAATGTATGTAAATGACATTTCTAACTTTATGCTTATATAAAAGCCTATAAAAATTAAATTAGAATAAATATGGCAAACCTTTGAAACAAAATAAATGTAGAGTCCTACAACTGTACATCTTGAGGCAGGGGAAAAAATAATTGTTTTCCTTGTCCCCCAACGTCTGAAAATGAGAAAAACTGGCCCTTTACCCAGGGTCCACCTGACACGGAAATAATTCTTCAATCTTTTATCAGAATGTCATAAATACCTCTATTTCTTCTTCTTTTTGGCTTGTTTTTCCTTATTTAACAGGGCCAGCACAAGCTATATGCAAGCTGTACACCAGAGGGGTGCCAAATTGGAGAAGAAAACGGATACAAATATCAGACAAGGGAGATAAAATGAAACAAAACCTGTTTTTTCTTCATCTGAAAATCTAGTCATTACTCAGGTCATTTTATTATGTGCTTTCTTTTCAATGTGGTGGTGGCAAATGTCTGTTTTGCACAGGGGTCTGTATTGCCTCGCACCAATCCTACTGAATAATTACAAATAAATCCAAAGACATGAAACAAGTAAAAGAGGCTGGCAGTAAGGTATTTGACTCTCACCTATGCAGGCATTAACAGTAACAAGTTACCACAAAGTTTGCTTTAGAAAACCATCAAGGTTACTTCAAAATACACACTAGAAATTCACAAGAAAAACAGTGACTGATTCTCCAGAAATTAAGTGTACAAAAAGATGACTCATAGATTTTAGAGCCCTGTCATCCAGAAGAAAAAAAAGCTTAATAATAAGACAGATCTCACTCAAACTGGTCCTCATGTATTGTAACTTTACAGACGGATGATTTAAGGCCATTGTGATACAGTTAAAGTGAGGGGAGAAGATCTCCTGTAATAGCAGTATAGGTATTGTGTGGGTTTTCACAACAAAATATTTCATGATGCTACTCCTTTGAAGACAGAATGGTTAATCATAATAGGGATTTTGATGACCATGGCACAACAATGGTGGTTTGACAAGTGCACAAGTCTGGTTTACACTCTTTTAGTCAGAGTTTCCTCTGACTTTTCCTACCCCATCTTAGACATTCTGATATTTAAGGTGGGGTGTGAGGTCAGAGCTCTTTGCCTATTAAGAAGTTGGTACTTGTCAGAACTGCATGGTGTCAACCTAAGGTAGCTGCTTACCAACTTGCAGAGCAAACATACATGACCTTACATTAAGTACTACCCATGTGAAATCAAAAGAAAGACGATTTTTTTTTCTGAAATCATGAGTATAACATTCATTACATTTTTAATTCATTGACAGATGCTGAATCTGTCAAAGAATTAAAGACGTTAATGACTGTTATACTTGCATTTTGTTAGTATCACGAGACCGCTGTATTGACATTTGTTGTCTATATGATGAATCTGGTTTTTTTCAGGTTGTTGCATGAACAGGTTCCCAGAGGTTGTTCTCTGAATAAATATGCTGAAAAATATGTCTTTTGTGTTTTTTTAAAAAAACCAAGTATTAATTTAGTATTTGAGAGTTTTCTCTGTATAATATGAGAAAAGAAGTCTGTAGTCATCCCATCACTACTGGACCGCTGATGTCATGGATATATAGGCTGTAAGATTTGGGTCGACATGTGACTTTCACTGCAAATGGAGGTCAGATTTTATCAATGCAGCACTTTTGTCTCATCCATCAACAAATTAAGGATATAATAGTGGTTATGAATGCAAATTTCATGGAAGATAAAACATCTTCCTTGATGTAAGGACATTTAAGTTTGCTAGGCCTGGTAGCAACTAGCTACCCTATGACACCACAGGGTTTTGGTGAATTCTGACATTTCAAAAGGCAATGCAATCTGACCTCACCTATCAACATAAATATCACAACATCAGAAAGGTCAGAATAAACTCAGATTAACAGTCCTTGACATACAATGTTGCCTTATAAATGTAACAAAATAGGTGAAATTTTGTTTTTGAAATATCATTTGTAAAATTCTCATTTGTTCTATCTACTGTCAAAATGCACCTGGACAAAAATATACTCGAGTGAAAATGTGCTCATGAAGTCAAATTACCATACCTGATTTCTGCAATTTACTAAAAATAAATTTGGATATTTGCAGTAGATCTACCAAATCTGCCCCCCTCCCCACCCAGAAAGAATATTATCACAGGCATAAAGTAGACCATGGTAATCTGGGTCACTTCTTATCTGGCCTGATTGATGCAGCTAATCAGCTTGAATCATCGGTGGTAATTTTATTCTGTGTCTTTGTTAAATATTAGCAAATTTAAGGGGTAATATAAAATATTTAGCTACATTAAAAGCAACTTATTCCAACAAAATAAAATTTTTACATTATTCATTGCTGAAACAATCTAAACCAGGTAAACATGTGGAGCCCTTTGTTTTTGAATCTTATCCCTATGACAAAAAAATTGCGTTGTGTCTAGTTCACAGTATTATTTACAATGGACCAAACTTTTGACAAATTCTGAAACACAGTTCTTCATCAGCACACAATCTCCACATAAAAAAAGTTACTAAAGGCAGAATATCAAACTGGAAAAAGACTGTTATGAGAAAGTCTGGTATTGATACATCAGTTTTCCAGGCTCATAGCACCAGGGCTGCATTTGTTTCTGCAGCCTGTGTTAAAGGGGTACAATTGGGTACAATCTTGAAGGCAGCTGGTTGGGCTAGTGCCTGTACTTTCAGGAAATTCTATAACAAGCCTGTTACAGCCAAGACTGAATTCAGTCTTGTCAGCATCCAGAATTTTGTAATGGTCATGTAATGTACAATGTAACTTTGGGTTATCTGGTTTAATACCAACATATAAAAATTTTCTTCTTTTTCTTCTAGTTGTTGTTTATCTATTCCATAAATGGAAGCCTCTCTCTGAAATCTCATAGGATCATGAGGTACTTGTGGGGGAAGTGATATAGATAAATTAAACTAGCCTTACCAAATTGAAGTTTGATTGTAATTTCATGAACCCCATAAGTGCCTTAGTGATCACATGTCCACCCTTAATACTTCCCACCCAATAAGACTCTGAGGCTTCCATTTCTTTGCTCTCAAGACTGGTCAGCCATGTGACCAGTGTCATCTCATGTGATCACTAAGGTACTTACAGGGTTCATGAAATTACAATCAAACTTTGCCTTGGTAAGTCTAGTTTAATTTATCAATTACACACCTGTAATAATCAACAGAAAAAGAGGTGGGAAGACAACATTAAGAAGTGGACAGGCATGGAATTTGGAGACTCCCAAAGGGCAATAGAGAACAGGGAAAGATGGAGAAAATTGATTGTAAAGTCAACTTTGGTGCCCCAATGACCTCTTGGGTTAAGGGATTGATGATGATGATGATGAATAATCAACCACATCTTGTATGGGTAGTACCCACTTGTTTTTCCAGCTGACAATTTTTAGACTGAGCCATGAATTTGATACTTGTTCAATGCCAATTAGAGTCCTACAAGTCCCTGTGCATATTTGACCATTAATTCAATAGCTTCTGAAGGCAGCATCTGCTTTGTTTTCTCAGCTAACCCTTTGATTGAACCATAAATACTTGCTCAGTGCAAAGTAGAGTCCTATATTTAGTTAAGTTTATTTGAACTACTGTAATAATGAATCAGAATTAAAATTCTTGGGCTTTTACCAACTGACATCAGACTGTGACATTTACAGGACAGTGTGAATCACAAAAGTGTGGACTTAACTTTCATCATTTATTTTTAGATGTTTTAAGATGTATGGAAGTAGTGTATTACAGGATATTGTGAATCTGATCAATCTAGACTACTATTTGTATATTGGTATGTGACCTATAGTAGAATTAATCGATATTTTGTATTGAAAGATTTAAAATGCCAAGAGTTATGGAATTCTCTGGATTTTATAACACAAAGCTGGAAAAAATTTTAGTTGTCAACTTATTCATCACATATTCCACTTGATAACATAATTGCATTTATTTTATGTTGGCTTTGTTTTCCATATCCATCTACCTATTCAGTCTGGTTTGTTTATACTTCCAAAGTGCAATTCAAACTCATGGACTAGTCATTGTTACAGATGGATTTGATTTTCAAAGTACACATCTTAGAGTATGGAGTTTAGGCTCTGCCTCCACCGTTATACCAAATTAAATTATTTAAAGGGGTCTCAGTATCAGAGAACATTTCAGTGACCAAGATGTTTTGACAATAATCAAGATATCTTACTTCTATAGATAAAAGAACTGATCTAGAACCAGTCGTGCCTATTTACAACTTAGGGAGAAGTTGTATCTACTGATATACAGAACCTGCAACATACAAAACTAAAGCAGCAAATGTCTGAACCTCACTCAACATGTTGCAACTTGCTTTAATTTGGTTACATTCTGACTTGGTTAATGTTTTGATTGTGAGTTGGTTACATTTTAGTATAGGAATGTTTTGACTTGAGTACATTTCAATTTAGGTATATTCTGTCTTAGGTACATTTTGACTTGCTTCCATTTGTTTTAATCCTCTAGAGAAGCAACTGAACCTAGGGGATTTATGTGATTACTGAGAGAACTTGGTCACTGTCCGACCATTTAGATTTTCAGAAATTCTGTATGATAACCTACATAGAAAGCTGATACGTGACAACTGAAACTTTACTAGCCATCAGAATATTAAAACTTTGAAAATTGTTAGTCGAGTAGGAAATTTACTTGCCTCAAGTTAGCAGACTACTGCTAATTTCAAGCCCCAGATTAGGACTTGGTTTGGTTTGGTTGTTTACAGCATAGTATCACAAGTATGTTATTTAATGCTATGGCAACTGTACTAAAGTGCCTTGCCAAGGGTACACCACAGTAGCTGACCAAGAATAGTTCGATGGTAGAAACTGAACCCACACCCATTCAGCTGGAAGTCAAGCATGCTAAGCACAGAGTCACCATGGTTCCCACCCTCATATGGGATTAGGATTCACAAATGGGTTAATTAACTGATCATGTTAGCTGAAGAAATACATGGAAGAGACTCAGGACAAGTATCCCAAAACTTTTGTCAGGAAAAAATTATTTGAAATGAAATGTACCAAAACTTACACAGCATGAAAAAGTTATTGCTAAAAATAACTGATGGTTATGATTGTTACTGTATTCCAACATACAATCAAAATATATATATATATATATATATATATATATATATATATATATATACACACATACACACAGAGTGAAAAAACTATACATAAAGGTGTCCTTTGTAGTGCAGTTAAAAAAGATAATAAAAATAAAATGGAGGGGACAGGTTATAGCTGGTGTCCTTCATATGGAAGGATCTACTTAGGCAGGTTTCACAGTATTTTGGTGATCTGAAAACAGAAAAAGGTAATTAAACCCCTTTATGCCTCAGTCAACATGGATTGTGGAACCTCTGAATATTTCAGTATATACATCAATCAGAGATGTTTAATGTCCTGTCAATGATGGAGCTTGATAATCTGCCAGATCCTCAAAATGCCTCCTCGTGGACAACAATTCCACCTCAAATTTGTCCATTCCCTCAAAGAGAATACCTTTCTCCTCCAGGCGCACATTGCTGGTGTTTGCCTGAAATGACAAGAGGGTGTATTTCATCAATAAAGAACAGTATTATGAGTCTATGCTCTTAAAATAAGTAACAGAAAAGAGTAAAGACAACAAGCTTTGTAAAATTTAACAAATAATTTATTTCCCTAGAATACAAAGTGAAAAATGAGAAAAAAGAACTTACGGTATTGTGAATTAAA
This sequence comes from Megalonaias nervosa, assembly GCA_016617855.1. Lineage (NCBI taxonomy): Eukaryota > Metazoa > Mollusca > Bivalvia > Unionida > Unionidae > Megalonaias > Megalonaias nervosa. Next base: position 100,157 of record JAECUM010001897.1, on the reverse strand, counting down.
TCCAAAAATAATCCAAGAATTAAAGACACAAGTCCTAGTAATAAAAAGTCCTGAATAAAACTCAGTTCAAGTCCCGAAGAGATCCAAAATTGAAAGCAATCACATGTCTGTTATGACCTACAAAGTGCTGATGTGTCGACAGTCTCTTGTTGAATCACATAAGTATTATTCCAGGTTTGAATTCAGTATAAATTCCAATGAATGTCTTTATCCAAGTATTTTGTCAGAGCACTTTTGTATTTCCAGAGAAAATAATCATTTGAATTCAATAATCTGAAGAAAATAAAATTCAGCCCAAATTGGTCACAACATAATACAACTTAAAGTGTTAGATGTTAAAGCATGACCAGTAAGTTCTCTGTTTGACCTTAGGTCACAATTAGCATTTTCTAAAAATAACCATTACCTAATGGAAAATAACCTTCTAGAATGATCTAATGAGCCTTGTTTGTTTACAACACAATAGCCTAAAAAATTCACTTAGGAATCTTCAAAACCCTGACTCTGATTAACATATTTACTCCTTCTTGTTTACCTGAATAATAATTCTGTTAATAAGCTCATACACATAGAGAATAATGACGCTAGTATTAGTTGTTTACATAAATGAAATTAAAAAAATAAAAAGTCAATCAGGTCAAGTAGAAGTGAACTCAATTTTGGACAAGGTCAAGTCCTGCAAACAATGTTACATTACAATAACATGTAATGAAATTAAAAAAATTCAAAACTAACAGACAAACAATTAAATATACAAAACAACAGTCAACAGATAATAATCAGGCTGCCATTGTTTTCAATTTTGTGGTGTCAAATAGATGACACTGGGTTTCTATACACTATGTTTAGTAAAGATAATTTTTTTAATACTCAGTAATGAAATGTAAAGAAGACTAAATTCAGGGACAGTTATGCATCAGTAAGGTAATTACAAATCTGCAGTTGATCAGATTATTATGGAGTACAAGTATATGAAAGTAATATGTGCAGTGATCCATTGATATTAGACTACAAATGACTTCCCTTATAAACTAAGCAACAGCATCTAAGATATAGAACTGAATGGAAATAACATGTCTGACCTATACTTTATAGGGTGGACAAAATTAAAGTCTCAGCTTGTCACAATAAAGAAAACAGTACAATAACATTATCTACCTTGCTTGTTTAACAGTTCTCACTATAGGCACTAGTAACAAACACATGGTTGACTGAAGATTACTGATTAATATGTCTCAATAACCAGACCTTTGGTAAAGGCATGTGGTTTTGAACAGAACTTACAATACAAAAACCATTATTTTCTTTGCTGACTTCACATTACCATGACCACTGACCTCTACACTCTAAAATCAATAGGTTTCTTTATTATTTTAAGTGCAAACCATCCAAGTAGTTTGTTGCGCAAAAATCCATTTTTCTTTGAAACAATAACTTTAACATTTGACCTGGTGACCCAAAAGGCAACAGGCTCCTCTCTTTCCACAAGTGCAAGTTATCCATAAAGTTTGGTCCATGTATGTGAAATAGAACTTGCATTATTGAGCTGAAACCATTTACCACCTTGACCTTTTAACCAAAAATTGATAGGGCTCTTCCTCTCCCAAGTGCAAGCCATACACAAAGTTCACTTGCAGATGGTGGAGAACTCAAGCTATTGTGCAGAAATAAAATTGATATCAGATGGCCAACATCATAACACAACTAGCTTTGCCTTATGGTAATAAAAAAATCTCAATGCAAGCAAATAAATTTGTAAGACTGATCATTTCAGCTAAAAACTTTCATGGTTTCACTATTCATTAAGAGGCCTGAAATAATTTTTTCACAAAGAACATTATAATATGACAAACATTCAACATCTTTTACATCAGCATGTTTTAAGTCTTAACAAATTTTAACAGTTAACATGGCACAATTACAGATACAAACTGGAAGAAGAATCACCCTGAGATGACATGTTCTTTCAATTCCCCAGCAGCAGAGGGGGTGAACAGAACATTTTGTTTGAGACATTATTTATGAAAAAATAAGGTTCCTACGAAGGCTGAAAAAATAAGGTCAGTGACGTTAAACCACAACCTAGTTACTTTATCTCTGACGCACGTTTTTATTTGTTTCATTTACGCGTTGGTCACTCTGTATCGGTAGTTCACCCCCTCTGCTGCTGTAAATTAAACAGCCATTATAAATATTATCAATAATGATTGGAGAACCACACTCAGCTAGATTAGCTCGAGAGCGACTAGAGGCAATCAAAAAATATTTACCCGTCCGTGATTTAGTTAAACAACAGCTACAAGCTCGTCAGGAGTCTCAGGTGGAATTTGCAGAAGGTGCTGAACAATTATTTAAACCGATTGTCGAACCAACAAAGAAAATTGTTACAGCAACTGAAGCAACACAAAGAGCTCTTGAAACATTACCTGTTGATATTGCTGGCCGTATTCAAGCAGCTCAACCACAACCTAAACCACCACGAACCAGAATTAAGATAATAGATAAATTTACACCTGAAGGTATTGCTGCTATCAAGGACCCAGATAAATTACTTGATATTGCCGCATTTGGACATTATGAAAGACAAAAATATGTAAAACCAGAACATGTTAAATCTCTAAAACGTGCTGATTGGATCAAGGATGTATATCGCATCGCTACTGATATTCTGGAAATCAGATCTGAAGAAGATACTATAAATTTTAATAGATTTGATGATATTGTACACAAATATATAGAAGAAAGAGCTAAACGAGGTAAACGAACATTACCATCACCACAACGATCACCACAACAATTACAACAGTTATCATCATCACGCTGGCCAAATATCAGGTCAAAATCGTTTGGTGGACTACCACCAAATAATTCACTGGTATTTGCGAATAAGAATAAACCTGATGGAACTCCCGATTGGCAAGTTGTTGGAATTTCAACGGGCAGTTATCAAACAGAACATATTAATGATGAGTTTCAACGCAGAATTAAATCTATTACAGGAAAAGAATCCAAAATAGCAATCACTGTTTACGAACCAACATTATCAGCGGCGATTGAAATAAATTCCCCTGATTATGTTGTAGATATTTATCAAAGTTCCATCAGATCAGTGTTAGGATGGCCTGATGTTCCTCCCATTTATAATGGAATTCCAGAACCAACCAAAAATGAATTTCTCACAATGGAAAAAAGATTTATAAAACGTCCAGAATATCGAAATAAAAATCCATGGCATTATATAAAATTTGAATTTGAACATTACGACAATGAACATTACTTTACTGATTTTGATGGTCAAAGGATTCCTAAGATAGCTAGATCAACATTTAATGTTATCAAAGATGCCAGGACGAAGATTGAGAGAGATATTGTTGATGAAGAATTTTTAAAAATATTTTTTAATGTTCTTAAGCCTGAATACGATAAAAAACTTAATGATTTAAGAAGTTTATTTATTTCATTATCACAACATTATAACGATGGTGTAAAAAATCAGATAATCGAAACAATAAAACATTTAAATGGGATCTTATTTGATTTATACATCGCTAATCGAAGTATTATAAACTCTGCGACTGAAGTCAATGGAAGTATTTACTCAGATAAAATATCTAAGCAATTATTTCTTGATCTTTACAGAATAACAGAAAAAGATTTACAAACATTTATGATACCAGATTTAAATAACGCTGAAATAAGAAAACAACTCAACGATGTCATTGAAGAATATTTTCCTAAAATACATGCAGCGTGAATAAAAATAGCCCCACCACCGGTTATTCTTAAACACAATAACGATCCATACGGTGGAGGCCGTCATATCTCGCCTGGTATTGTTAATATAACATCAACGATCGCAGTCAATCTAGAATGTGATGTAATTGATGACAGCTATCAAGTAGATCTTTCAAAGTCTAGCCAGGCCCAGCAAGGTTATATATTATATACATTTAGCCCTCAAGCGCCTCCCAGGTATTTAATTGTATCTGAACCAATTAACACTGTTTATCTACGTGTACATAATCCGTTATTATCAAGGATACATTTCAAGCTTACAGACCAAATAGGACGTATTTTGGATTTACAGAATGAAATGTTAAGTATAAATCTGTATGTGAGATCATAGAGCATTTTATCACAATGCGTCATCGTAAAACAAACAAAAAAAAATATCTGAATCGAATAATTTTTTTTACTGGGTTAAATCGTAAATAACCTATATACTTAACAGGGATTTTGTTTAGCCATTATCACATTAACTCCACCTTCACACTCATTTTCACAGTGCTCTCTTAATTGTCTTATACGAAGGTTTACAATATTTTCCTGTTCGTATTCATGAGATAATTCTAACTTAATTTTGTCAATAACGTTTGAGAGAGGTACAAACAGCTTTACCTGATTATCTGTAACTGCTGCCAGCGACTGTAACATTGCCTGCTGGATAAACTTCATGAATTTATAATCAGATGGTAGTGTGTACCTGTTCTCTTTCCGTTGTTGTTCTAATGATTCAAAGTCAGACAGAATTTTTTCAGGATTAAGATTATCAGATATATTTACACCGTTATGTTGTAATATTTTAATTGCAGAAATAATAACATTAATATTTTTGGAATTCATTATATTCATTATGTTTGTTTAATATAAAAATAAAATAAAAATAATAGTCCCTAAGGACTGTTTCAGGATGATTATATACACATGATTATGATTATATATACATGATTATATACACATGATTATGATTATATATACATGAAGATGATTATATATACATGTGATTATTATGTACATATGATTATATATTAATTAAGGGCAACACGAAACACAGAATCTTAATTACAGTAGCGTATTTACAGCAAGCATATTTACAGCACATTAACCCCATGTGAAACCCCTAGGTTGCCAAAGGTCATCCTAGCAAGTTCAGAGGTTTATATAAACTTATCTTTTAGACGCATAGACACCCCCCCAGCAAATTCCTAATCAAAACGAAATATTAAAAATTCATAGGGCTGTCTAGGCATTATGATTTTATGTAACCCTGAATCAAGCATATTTACAGTAACAGTATTAACATATATTTATAGGAACAACACAGTTACATATATAAACTTATCCTAGGGCCTTCTTTACGTTTCAATAGAAACTTGCACACTCCCCCTATCATAATCACCCAAGGAGTGCAAAATTGCACCCACCAAGTGACATGGTGGGAGAAGTGTACAAATTTTCTATTGAAACGTAGAACTGGGGCGGCCGAGGCCCCCAATTAAATAAGTTTCTGGCATAATATCGCCTTTTGCCCGACAGTTTGCCGGTCACGAGAATCGAACCACGGACCTGGAGCACGAAAATCCAGCGCATTAGCAATCGGCCACCGGACTTCAATATGTATACATAATGAAAATATCAGTATATAGTTAGCGCAGTATACAGAATAAAATCAGAATTTATTGTAAATATATTATGCATTTCTTAATAAAATCAGAATTTATTGTGGATTTCTTAATAAAATAAGAATTTATTATGCATTTCTTAATAAAATCAGTGGATTTCTTAATAAAATCAGAATTTATTGTGGATTTCTTAATAAAATCAGTGGATTTCTTAATAAAATCAGAATTTATTATGCATTTCTTAATAAAATCAGAATTTATTGTAAATGTATTATGCATTTCTTAATAAAATCAGAATTTATTGTGGATTTCTTAATAAAATCAGAATTTATTATGCATTTCTTAATAAAATCAGTGGAGTTCTTAATAAAATCAGAATTTATTGTAAAATTTGAGTTTATTTTCAGTTTCCAAATGCTTGAAACTGCATTAACACAAAACCCACAGCTAAAAGTCTGTATGAATCAGATGTTGCCAAGGATACTAAAATAATCGATAAGCTATGCAAACACGTAATGCCAGCTCATTTCTAAAATTAACCTCATACAATTCACTGCTAGGTCGCAAGGCGTTTCATAAGAATGTAGAAAATATAAATATTATTCAGATTTTATAGAATAATGTGCATAATAGCATCATTATTTATACAATGATAAAATTATTGAAAACTCTCAATTGTTGTAGGGTAAAAACCCCAGCGATTGTCTAATTGATTTTGATGATTTCTTGATAAATTTGACAATATCTCACTAAAAACTGATAAAAAACAAGAAATTTTGATCAAAAATCACTTCATTTTAGCAAAAAATAGTGATATTTTAGCCAAGGATTTCCATAAAATCGAAAAATCATCAAAATCAATTAGACAATTGCTGGTGTTTTTACCCTACCAGCGCTACAAAATCTAGCTGAATTTCATTGATTTTTGGTCATTTTTCATGAAAAAAAAACGAGATTTTCGAACAAAAAACCAACAAAAAACGAGATTTTCGAACAAAATAAAAAAAAAATTAAATAAAGGCGATTTTTATTTGTAATACTGTTGATATGTATAATTAAATTCATTGAAATGTTTTTACAGTCGAAGTTTGGACAATCAGAGAATATTTATGAAAAAGGAAAATATACTTATAGTGTTGGACTCTTCAGCCTGATAAGGTGCATGTGGGTTCTGACCAAAACTCGCAATATCATTAGTACAACAAGTACGACAACTGCAATATTTATTATTATGCTTGACGGAGTTGTCTTGCTTAATTATCTGATACTGTAATAACATTATATTGATGAAAAAAAAACACCTGCATGAAACTATGAAAGCAAAAAGATACTGGTTCATGAAGAAGGTTCTGGTAGACTAATATAGGTGAACCTGATCTTTTGTAGAAATCTTTTGGAAAAGGCAGATCTCGTGGCATTATCTGCCGCGTGTTTTACTGAAGCTGGTAATATGTTAAAGTATTTACCAGCAGAAGTAATTGACTTAAATACAATTTCTTCGCCATCTGTATTTGTGGATTTAATAGCTTTTCGTCTGAATATTTTACACCTCCCTGTATTTCCCGACTTGCAATTTTGACTCTGTGTAACAATTCGCAGGTTATCAAGCCAGTTATCAAGCTTATTACCACTAATGTGATCAATTACGTATCCATCTTTGATGATTCCAAAATAACACTCGAACACGAATCTATGTGATAAATAACTTTTTTTCTGGTCATTAGCAGTAAATCTAAGATAACCAGCATTATCAACACTACCGACTGGTTTCTTTAATCTGCAGTTCCTAATTACACCATCACGAGATGCTTCATAATTAGTGATTATTGGATGCTTCACAAACTCATTTTACTTCATTTATATACTAGTATTATTTGTTTAAATCATTATTCTGAAAATCTAGCGAGATAATCTTCTTCGGTCTTTATAGGAGATTCAGAATATGTGTTTTTTTTATCGTAGTATCGTTTTAGTTCTCTGTATTTTTTACCACCGCATTGCGCGCACAATTCAGTTTTTCCTCTGACTCCAACACCACACCGCATACACGGTTTTGGTCCTAAACTACCTTGTCTAACGCATTGCATGTGAAAGCCGCAGAATTCGTTTACGCATGCTTTGTTACAAGGAGAAGTATATCCAACCATAAGCCAATGACATTGATTCTTTGTTTGAATCATATACAAAAGATTAAAATTCAATTAAATATATATTTGTCCTAATTATAATAATGCAGGAATTATCCGCGATTGAACATTCCGCAGCTAGATTTGATCTTGACAGACTGCAGGAATATAAATTTAGTTTTTCTATGCAAGATCTAGCTTTAACGAATAAAGATATAACAAAACGTATCCGTGAGGCCAAAAAGGAATTTCGTGACGATGGTGCGGCTCATGTGTGGTCGACATTCAGAATTAAAAATACTGTTAATGTGATGAATGACAAACGAGGAAAAGAGATTATTGACTACCTTGTTCAGAAATATTTTATTTTAATAAAATGTTTTGTAAAGACAGACGATGACACCTGGATTATTCGTGACAATCGTGATTCTGTCCATAGGTCAGGAGATAATATTGTTCTTAGTAAAAATTCCAGACCAGGAATACTTACTGGTATTGATAAACCGTATTACGAGCGATCATACCCTGTGACTACGGTTGTATACGCGGTATACCCGTTAAATAATAAACCTGACATTGGGGATCTCAAACCTATGAAATTGTCAAGGATAAATTGCGAAGCTGAACGGGTTACAGAACACTTCACAAACGCGATATGCGGAAATGGTTTAATGGATTTAAGACGCAAAAAAATAAACACCTGGGCAGAAACAGTTAAAGATACCGGAGCGTCTATCAGCGACGTTGCTGAGCTGGGAAAGAAATTAAAATTCCCAATAATGGTGAAGATGTTAACCGGGGAGATTTTGTACAAACCAAAATATAAATCAAGAGGAGCTTCTATAGATATTATTGATCATAACGCACATGCATGGACTATGGCGGTAACAATATTTCCACGAGATAGAATGGTTAAATTTTATAATGGTCATGTATTCGATGCTATCAGAAATATCAGTAAAATTGACCCTGTATCTGTTTGGCTGTTTCAGAGTTCAAAATATGATCATCATGATCAGTTTGTACGATCTAATGGTGATATTTATCGTACAGAATCTCTCCATGGGGAAATGAAAGATCTTGCACAACGCCTTTGGCATGAATACACATCTGATGATATTAAGGTTGAACAATTACTTAATAATTGTTTTACCGTTCCATCAGTTGCTGCTCACTACGCTCAGGAGAAAAATTCATGGAAACCGACACGATTGGAATTTCTTGAAGATGTCCAGAAAAGTTTTATCGAATACAGACACGGTGGATTGTGGAATACTAAATACGATTATAATGACGTTATCTCAGTTGATATGGTAGCGTGTTATCCTGGAAGTTTTCTTGGATACGGAGAGTGTTCTGAATACTTTAAGAGATTTGGACATCCCACACACAAGATGACCAGAGTAGCGATAAACGGACCTTTACCTGCTGACTTAACCGGATTTGCTTGTATAAAGTCATTCGAGTTTTACGAGGATCTCCATCCGATTGTTTATGCGTGGTTTGGAAAACATTTTTCAAGCGATGTTGGGCTCCAATAGTACTAATAAAGTATATGCTTGATGATGGAATTTTAATGTCGTTATGCGTAAGTGAAGCAATTATATCTTACCACGTGCAGAAACAAGTCTGGTTGCCAGAACCGGATGTATTTAATGATGCTGAAAGAGATTTTCCTAATCCTGAAGATGATATTTTTAGTGAATACAGAAGAGAGTGTGATAAGAAATTTGCAAAAGATCTCGGCAGAAAAATAATCGGTAAATTTACGCAAGGAGGATCACACGATCATAAAGGAGCGTGTACAAGATTAATCATGGACGATGCTGAACTCGATTTTATAATCGCTGATACAACGGAGAAAAACACATTTATAGGTCGAAGTAATGCTTATTTATCAGATGGAACAAAATTAGGTACAATTGTGAGCTATACTGATGGCGAGTCACCGCAGTTTACTCATTTAAGATCTTCGATGCTAGCGTATGTTTCGATAAATCTATTATCTATGATAAACAGATTTCCTCGTTACGCAGTCAGAGTCGCGACAGATTCATTTTATATAAACAAAAAATATGCGGATTCGTTAAAACAATTACATATTAACAATCATGCATCATGGGGCGAATGGAGAATAAAACATGAGGATATAATTAGTTATTCTGAATTGCCGATGTTGAAATTGCGAGAATATATTACAAAAATAATCAGCTATCAAGGATGTCATCAGCACCATCTGTATATAATCCCGTAGCTAGACATAAAACCGTTTATCTTAATGGGTGTGGTGGTTCAGATAAAACAACACGCGCGATTAAATTATTCAGTAATTGTTCTGATACGATTGTTTTGACACTGACACATAAACTCGCCAGGGAAATAAAAGAATGAGGAGTCAAATCGTGTACATATCATAGTTTCTTTAGATGGTGCGGAGACACATGGACTCCATCGCGGATGGGTGAGAAATACATTCCTAAAATTATTATCTGGGATGAGATATGCACAGTGTCGCTAGAGGTATTAAAAATATTTCTTGAGTGGCTGTTATTAAAAAATACTGCTGTGATAATGTGTGGCAATCATGGTCAACCACCCCCCCCTTCATTGGATCGTCTCCAAGAGTGGCTGAAAACATTTGTAGATTATTACGAAGAAATAACTGATGATCACAGAGCTATTGATGGATCACTAAAAGAGTTTAAAAAGTTAATAAGATTACAGCCAGATAAAATACAGTGTGAGATAAAGCGTAAAGTAATTCCAGAAACTTCTATGAATGATTTTTGGGCTTTATGAAAACCTGCTGATTTGATAGTTGCGAGTAGAAAAATAGTTCGCGATACGCTTCAACAGCAATTATTTACGTTACATGAAGAAAAATTTTCAAATCTACCGGTACCTTTGTGTTATTGCCCGGCAGATACTCGATGACAGAATGTTGATGTTGAGATTCCTGGTGGTGGAATACAAAATCTTGTATTAAATGATATCGTTTTAGTCGTTGTTGATGTTGTTGAGAGCGCGTTAACCATGGATAAATCGCCGTGGACGTTAGGATACGCTATAACGATTCACTCGTCACAGGGATTAACTATTACCGATACGAGCATTTGGATTGTCGATGACCATATTGAATGGTCAAATTTAGTTTATCTAGCAGTGTCTCGAGTCAGAAGAATATCTCAACTGGGCTGGGTTATCATGGATTGAGTAATAACCGAAGAAATTCCTGACAACTTTGTCGATATCAATAAAAAATTAGCGGGTTATAAGCAATGTGACAAAAAAAAATAATCGCGATTTTGATATCGATGTTGAATTTATTATAACACTAAAAGCACAACAGAATAATCATTGTGCAAGTTGTAACTGTAATATGCTATGGCAGTACTCGACTAATAATCCCAGACAATTTACCGTTGATAGAATTAATAGTAATCTTGGTCACACACGCAAAAATGTAATGCTGACCTGTCTTGAATGTAATCGACGTCGAGGCGCTGGACAACCCTCTGCAAGTTTATAAAAGTGAACGCGGTGGTAATTGTGTATCTGTAGGAATTATTTGTAATTGTTCGCGTACAAATCCACGCTGAGGAGCAGTTGAATCTAATCTGTAGATTGCGGGTCTACCTGTAGACCTTATCACGCTAGAAATTTTGTGTGTGGTCATACTCCAGATAGGATCAGTTGCTCTTTTTCTACCTCCTTCAAGTTCACCAGGTTCATATAAATATCTTACGGTAACATTACCTAGTACTGGTTGAGAGGATGATTTACGTTGCATTGGTATACATATTTTTTTTTATCGCATTAGAAGGTTTCATAGAAGTTGCACGAGTCACTTCGTTGTTTAACGCAGCTATCACACTCGGTAACCTTGCAACCCATTCACGAGATCTCTCCATGGACTTAAAGTCAGCAGATATTTCCCTCGCGTATTGGTATCCAAATAACCGCTCAGCAAGCGTTCGATTAAATCGTTCAACGATTGCCTGATCACGATGAATTTCTGTGTGTCCTCGTCTGATTTTAACGTTATGTCGCTTCATCAACGATGATACTGCACCAAGAAATTCTTTGCCAGGATCAACCTGTAGCAGTTGTGGCCATCGCAAGGGTCCTCGTTGATAAATGCGTTCAAATGCAGATGCAACTTCAGTCGCTGTCTTTGTTGATAATGGTTCTGCTTCTTTATATCTACTCGCAACGTCAACGACGGTTAACGCGTATCTGTATGTGAATTGACGTCTGCCAGTTTTAATGGTATCGTGTGGTAAAAACAAAATATCTGCTTGATGAACTTCATTAGGAGTACTAACATCAAAATGTGCATACTGAATTTTTTTAGGTGGACGTAGAAAGATTTGCCATATTGCCTGTCGTGCTAACCACGCTGCAGCGACATCACGTGAGACTTTTGCTGCTTCAGCAAGTTTACTAATCGCTGCTTTACCTCTCCAGAATCCTCTTGGGCTATAATAAACAGATTCCATTATAATAATCAGTTGATTAATTACCAGCCCCTAACATTATTTTACCTTTCATACCAGCTTTTATCAGAAAGCTAGCAAGTTTCTCTCTGAGAGATTTATCAGGTATAGAATTTAACGCATGAATCAACTTCACATCTGCAAGGTGCCGTTGTTGTAAATCCTTACTTTTATACGCGACATCGTGAATGTGACACGCTTGATCAATTGCGTTTATTGGATATTCTCCAGGTTTTGGTTGATCTCGGTTATCGAGTCGGATATCGAGACGAGTTCCAGGACCACAATAATTATATCCAGGCAAATGTTTTTCACCAGGATACTATGCCCATGGTGCTCCTGGTAATTTACCTAACGAAGCAGCGATATCTCCACCTGTCTTTAATGAAATAAATTTATATTTTTTGTACCACATTTCACACACCTGCCTGTAAGTGCGCGCCTGTTATTTTTTGTTATTATTGTCGTTAATCCACTTGTGGACGTACGCGCTTTACATCGAACGCAATATAAATCCATATTAATATTATATGGATATAATTGATTTCTCAGCGACACGAAAACAAGAGCCAGTCAAGCATCATCCAGCGCTACCAAATTCTATCAGAACAATTATACTTGGCCCATCTGGGTCTGGTAAAACGCAATTATTACTTAATCTGATAATGCGATGGCTCAAGTGGGATAAATTATATTTAGTAGCACCATCTGTAGATGATCAACAATGTTACAAAGTACTTAAAAATTTTAATGAAAATGCAAAGTCGCTGACGTGTCCCAATGACGCTATTGATTTTACTACCGATATCGATGAAGCTCCATCTGTAGATGATCTTGATGGATGGATCAATAATCTCGTAGTATACGATGATGTAATGCTGGATAAACAATCCAATCCAGCTCGGATATTTTCGCGAGGCCGTCATAAAAATATAAACGTTATCTATTTAACTCAGAAATACACGCAAATTCCTCAAGTAATCAGAGATAATTGTAATATCTTAATTGTGTTTAATGGAGTAGATAATTATACTTTACAAAACATTTATTATATTTGGTGTTCAGGGGACATGGACATGATTAAATTTAGAAACTTCTTTTCAAAAGCAAAAGCTATTCCATTTGGATTTATAACAATAAATTTACATGACCCCAGATCTAGATATCGTATAGGTCTGGATAAAATCTTTGGTTAATTACAGCAGCAGAGGGGGTGAACTACCGATACTAAGTGACCAACGCGTAACGAAACAAATAAAAACGCGCGTCAGAGATAAAGTAACTAGGTTGTGGTTTAACGTCACTGACCTTATTTTTTCAGCCTTCATAGGAACCTTATTTTTTCATAAATAATGTCTCAAACAAAATGGTCTGTTCACCCCCTCTGCTGCTTCCCCACTTGTGTAAAGAGGACTCTAAACTCCAGTTCCTCACTTATGTAAAGACAACTCTATGGTCCAGCACTCTAAATTTATATACTACATGAGCTATACATTGTTTCCATGGTAACACAAGACATATATTAGACTAATGGCCACTCACAATCTACTTGAAATATGTATTAGCATTTTCATCCATTCTTGTACCCATCAGACTTTCACTTCCAGAGCATGCAGAACATACGCATATTTGCCTTGTGTTCTGTATGTGCCATTTGCTATTGGGAATGTTTCAGTTCTGATATTTACATTTTTGTTCACTGGACTATCCATCTATCCTGTCTCTGGAGCAAAACTCCAAAACCATTGACACTTATATGTATATTCAGAAAACAGAAGTGATCTATGTTTATTGTCTTTGTCAAGCTCCAAAATTTTCCATAAAGTTCCTAAACTTTGGGAGTTACATTCTTTGAACCTAAGATATAAAAGTCACATAGCTTGTTTATTTTATTTTGTTCAATTTTGTTTGAGAAATTTTTAAACTAGGTCCCCCCCCCCCCCCCGAGTGACAGAGTGGTCTAAAGCACTCACCATTACGGATCACTGCCATCCCTTGTTTTGAGAAATGTTTCTTTGGGATCTCCTTGTACAGATTTATTGATTATATAGTATTATGACCTGTTATGAGAGACCATCTGTCTCGAGAGATCATTATTTTTTGGTGGAACGGGTGGTCTTTCAAGACAGGTTTTACTATAGTTTATCTTATAACCAATTTGTGCCCAGCAGTATTGAAAGATCACTTTTAAATCATAGCTGACATTCTGGAAAAGGTTTTCAATATTTTTGCCGAAGAAAAAACATATTTCAGTATTTTTAATTAATTTTCTTTTGTGTTCTGTCTTAATGAAAGTTTTACTTCAACAAATATCTGGTTATATCAGTAAAAATGGTGGATGGAAGAAAGTGTTCAGTGGTCATCAGAAGTGTGATATTGGAGTATTCAGTGGCAATCAGATGTGATAATGGAGTATACAGTCAAACCTATCTTAACAGTCACCTTTACATAGCAATCACCTGATCCTAATGGCCATTTTACCCCTCCCCATGCCATGTATATGTGTAATGGTCACCTACTTGCTGAAGTAAGGGTTCTAACCAAGCAATGGTTTCTTCCTGCTTTAAGTGGTCAATGGTGCACACAGCGAGCGCTCAGATGATGTAAAGTAATCAATGGCCTCAAGAGGAAGGAATATTATGCGTGTCAATATACAAGCATTTCTTATCTTGTGTTTACTCACATTCAATGCATCTCAAAGGTGTCAGTATCTCAAATCTGAAAGTGAGACAGTGGGTCAAAGCAGTTCATTTGCTGTAGTCATGTTCTTACTCTGAAAATGGAAGTCACCTTTTGTCCGACTAGATAAACATCATCATCTATTTGCCTGTGAATTAAAGCTATCTCTGATGAAAAAGGTTTATCTTTGATATGAGATGTGCATTACGTCTCTTTTCAATAGGGTCAGGGGCCATTCAATGTTTAAAACTTGCCTGTAAAGGCAGGTGATGTTTTGCTTCATGGGTCACAAAGAATAGTCACAGTTTCTTTTTATTCAATATGCTTCATGGGCCTCTTCCACTCTAATCACTGCAAGCTGAGCAACAGGTCAACCCAGATATTGCTTCTGAAGCATGAACACTTGTCCTCTTTTACAATCATACATATACTGCAAACTGGTAGTGAAAATGGCATTTTGTCATGGTGCACAAAACAAAGGTTAGTGGTTATTTACATCAGTGATGATTTAACATATAGGTAGGATTAAAGTGAACATCATACAGTGTCTAGTGTGAAACATACATTTGGGACAGAATAATATATGCTTATTTTATAATTTTGTTAAATAGTGCCTTTAAAAACAATCCTGATAAAGTAATAATAATAATAACAATAATAATAATAATAATAACGATGATGATATTTGGTGCATTTGTTCAAAAACAGGTTTGGAAAGTGAACCTGTTAATGTGTCACATCTGTATAAAGGCTAGTTTTGCCATGGGTTGCTCCACTTGACAGGTTTAACTGTAGATCATAAAGACTATCAATACTTAAAATTCATAAAACAGCAAATTTCAAGAACTCTCCGCTCTCTTAACCCTTTACCTCATTATCTTTTACAGTAGACTGTCAATATACACGTGCCAAATTCACACTGTACAGTGTGCTATAAACAGAACATACTACATAAAAGACTCCATTTAAAGTTCAACATAAATCTGAACTATTTTACCCACTTTTTGTACATATTTTTTATCTATAGATAGGTTTCAAAGTAAAATCTCTTTACACTGGTTGAGCTTATTATCATGGAGGAATTTTTTTAAGCTCTATAATCTTTCATCATCAAGTCAATGAAGCTGTGAGACCAACCGTACCTGACCTTTCTCAACCTCCAAATTTACTGGTGCACTGTCTATGTCTGTATCACTAAATCATCTGAATTGATAAATTTTAAGAAATCAGTGTTTTAAACATTGATATCAGAGCCTATATCTTACTTACTATAGTCATAATACTAACCCTCCAAAATCAAGAATGTGATGGAATGAAATCTGCAGCTTCATATTGGAAAGTGCCGATTCTGATACAATTGCTTTTGAAAGCAGATAATGACTACATCTTATAGCAACCATGTGATTGACAGGGGCCCTCCCATATCAACCATGTGATTGACAGAGACCCTCCCTTATGGTTGCTATAAAAAAATCAGCTCAAAATGACTGATATTCACTTCAGGCATTGAAACACTTCACACAGATGGAGTACAGGCATCCATACGTTCTAGTATGAGAATCAGATGGAGGTGTCTAACACAGTTTCCTTGCGAGTGTGGTAGAAGCATCCAAAATGAGATAAATGGTTAAATGCTTTGTTTATTGTTTTTAGTTTATTGTACGTCATTGATAATTTACTGC
Source organism: Megalonaias nervosa (assembly GCA_016617855.1). Classification (NCBI taxonomy): domain Eukaryota; kingdom Metazoa; phylum Mollusca; class Bivalvia; order Unionida; family Unionidae; genus Megalonaias; species Megalonaias nervosa. The sequence goes on along the minus strand of JAECUM010001897.1, from coordinate 83,772 downwards.
TTGTGTTAAGCAGCATTTGGCCAGAGACCATGTATTATTCAGTCAGCATTTGTTTTCTATCTGTCCTTAATCGATTTGCATTTAAAAGGGGCACTGTATCAGGTAAAAAGACTAAACCATTCCCTTAACTGGTTCTTTTCACTGTATCTTTTTACATAAACAATATGTGTTAAAATGTCAAGATGAGCTTGTGCCCTTTGTTACTTTAAAATGGGCTACATTAATACAGAGAGAGAGAGAGAGAGAGACAGAGAGAGAGATATCAACAAACAATTACCAGCATTAGTGTGGCTAAAAAGACTCGACATATTTCAAAAGGAGGATTGTTTGCAACCAACTTCTGGAATGGCAAAGTCTTTCCTTTAGCTAAGTTGCCAATCACCCTGGACCCATATTTGTTGATGTCAAAGGGCTCGTGATTTTCCTGTTAATGCAATGAAAAAATGATGCTATAATGTCTGTTTTGCAACATAATAACATTAAGAAAAAAAAACAACATTATACCAAATTTTATTACATGGAGATCTCCCTATAACAAGATGGTAATAGTTCAGACTGCCATTGTTTTATATAACATATCAAGACATGTCAGTTATAAAAAATGTTGCCCTAGTATGCTATAGGACATACAAAGTGTGGGTACAAAACCAGAGATGCTGTTATGAATTTTCTTGGAGGGGGGTGGAGGAAATGCTGAACAGTAACTTATAGGTGACAACATTATTATAAGGTATATGCATATCTAATTTAAAACAAGCATTTAATGACTTTATATTATTTTGTTAGCAAATAGATTATCTTTCTTACAGAAAATACATAACATTCCCCCTTTCCTTAACAAGCTTAAGGTACTTGTCTTAGAATTTTGGTTCCAATTTTCATCTCTTTTTCTCAGCCACTGGCTCCCCTTACAAGTGCCCTGTGGACAAGATGCAGGCTATTTTCATGCTATCGGTTTGTGTGACATCTTTAGTTTGCATTGGGGTACAAAAACTTTCTTTCTGCTCTACTGTACCAACCATAGCAGATGATCTTACAGTAAAGAAATTGGTTATCTTCCATTTTGACACTGATAAAGTGTGTTGCTTGTTACACTCTATAACACTCTGTTATTGCTGATCAGTGGAACAGTATGTGATACCCCTCTAAGAGAAAATTAAAGCAGAATAACTTCAAGAGGTTTTGCAAAAACCCTATCAGATCTCAGTTATACAGATGCTTGTATTCAAACAATATATCTGAGCAATATACTAATGAGGATGCTCAAGTGTGGTTTTTAAGTAATGTGATTGGGTAAGTATTCTCAAAGAAAAACAATTTACTTAAAAATTCGCTTTCTCCTTCAGTTATGCTCCCCAGTCACATTAATGTTAGAAGACCTGACAACAGGAGGAGGCAATGCTGGTACCAAGATCATGGGAGGGTAGGCAAATGTCCACAACCCCTCTCAACAGATTGATAGTGTCCACACCCCAGGCTTCTGGGTCTGGAATTAGAGAGACTAAAAGTGGGCAACTTGTGATTCCACCTTGTTGCAAAAAATGGACCATCGGATGTGTAGATTCAAATAAAGACCAATTGATGCAGACCTCTCCTGGATAGAGTGTTGGCCAAAAGAGTGACTCTGACAGGTATGTGTCTGATTTGCATGTTGATCTGGAAGTTGTCACACAAATGTAGAAACTGCCAAATCAGAACACACAGGCTGGGTGATTTGGTGCCTCCCTGTCTGAGGAGGTAGGTCACCACCCCAGACTTGTTGGACATAATGAGGACCTTTTTGCCTGATAGTCAATCCTACCAGAAGTGAAAGACATTTCTAAAAGGTTGATGTGGAGAGACCGCTCCCCTGGCTCCCACATGCTGCTGACAGTAGTGAAGTCCAGCAAGAGATGGGCACTGAAACCAAATGTACTGGTGTCAGTACATACTGTTATTTTCACTTGGGGCTTCTCCAGTGGGATCCCATTGTAATCAAAATTGGGTTGCACCACTGATGCAGAAAAGATTGTATCATGGGTGTGATCATGACTGTTTGATTGAGGGGACATAAAAGTGGGGCACCATTGTGCTAGCAATGTCATTAGTAAGGGGCACATAAAAAGATGACTGAGAGGGAAGTCCACCACTGCACTGAACAATCTGAGGAGTTGCAAAAACTTCTCACTGAAATCCAAGTCTTGTCGGAAATGGACTCAATGAGTTCAATGATTCTGATTATGCGAACATGGGGAAGCCATACCAGATTACGGCTGGCGAATACCCAGATGAATAAAAAGTTAGGATGGATGGAGGTTGGCGTTTTCTCAGTTCACTACAAAGCCTAGATGATATAAAAGTGAAAAAAGATCATTTCTGCCTTGAAGTGGAATAAAACTTACTGTATGTTTTTAGAGAATGTCATCCAGGTACACTGCTGTCGTAAATGAAGTCAATCGGAACTGGGTGACGACACAATCCATAGCCTTGGGAAAACAGCAATTAAGGCCAAAAGGGTAGGACTGATAAACCATGTCACGGTAAGCAAAACACTGAAATTTCCTCCAAAGAATAACAATGACCCAAATGGGATCATCTGTAAACCCAGGGTATGAGGAGGCTTAAGCACTGTGGACTGCAGACATGCATTACATCGTATCAGGTCTAAGTTGCCCGAAGCAATCAATGCATTGGCCATGGAATGGTGAGCTTCCCAGTTAATTAGCAATCCTCTAGCAATCCTGGCCATTGCCTTGTAAGTTCAGATTAGCTTTGACATGGCATAGAACACAGTTTTGTCCACTTTATAAAACAATGGAGTGGACATGTGAACTGCTGCTAGATTTTGTTTTGTCAAGGGCTGAGTGATCAGTACTGAAGGCTTCTTAGTGAGTTTTGTGCCAATGAGATAAGAATGTTACTGGTACTTGGCTTTCTGAAAAGAAAGCCTTAGAATTCCCTGGGTCACCATTTCTACCCGACAGCCAGTCAGTGGGCTCCTTAATTTTCGCCAATTGGGGAAGGAGCCAAAAGGACAGCATCTCTTCATTAGGGGTTTAACGATACAGCCTGTGATACAATATATATCGATACACATATGAACTTGATGGTCTTTCCATCTTTGGAAGGTAGGTGGTGCCCTTTCATGTATGTTGACATTCTATTCCTATTTCTAGTATGCAGATTACTGATGGACATAGTGTTATCATATATTCATATGCAGTTCTCATTGATGGGAAGATAACAACAATACTTTCAAACAGACCACCTGTTGGTTGAAGTATGTTTTATCCAACGTCTTAGGCCATTTAATGGTGGCTCCATTTAACTTCCTTTGTTTTGTACAACATGAATGATTTGAAAACATATTATTACAATTTCATGTCTCAGTTACACTTGGAAGACATTACGATGTTATCTTCAAAACAGAAGAAATAATGTAATTTCCTTGTGCAAAGAAAATCTCATCTAGAACAAATCTGGCCATGGGAATAAGGTTGAACACCAACAAAATCTATCACATTTTATTTCCTGCAGATGCAAAAGACTGCTGCATCCACAGATACTTGAATTTGTTTGTGAAGAAGGAAAGCTATTGACTACACCCAGTCCTATTCTACAATTTTCTTTTAACTTACACAAGGTGATAAACTTGAGCAGTTTGAAATCTGCCCCATAGCTCACTCTATGCTAATTCTATGCTAATTTCCTTTATTCCATCAGCACCTTCAGTCACTGGTTAAATAATTCTTCATAAAAAAGAGAAATTCCAAATTAGTTTCCCATGTAATGAGAAATGATGACAGGATTTTATCATAAGGGACATCTCCCCCTTTATCAAAGAAAAAAGGAGGTTAGGAAGAAATAGTCTAGATTTCAATACCTGTCTGTTTCTTGCTGCTCCACTTTCTTATAGTTATACTGAAATCAACATGTTTGACAGATGTCAACTTTAGTTTTACAAGCATTAATCTGTTAATTAATTCTGAGCACACTCTGCTCCTTTTCTTTGTATCAATATTGTTCTGTGCTTATTTCTGAAGGGGCATATACATAGCTAGCTTTGTCAGCTTGAATATGTTGGGAAATTGATCTTTGTGACTGTTATGTACAATTTTCCAGAGATCAAAGATATTATCTTTTGGATATATCTGCTCCAAAATAGGATTTTTCACTAGCATAAACTTCCTTTGATAAATCAGTAGTTTACTGACTACTATGCCAAATTTCTTATCTGTTCCATAATGCTGTATAATGGTATTTAGTCCATCAATGCTTGATAATTGCATTTTTTTTTCATTTTATTCACTTTATCTTAACCCTGATATGGACACATGTATATGGTTTTGTAGCATATGATCTGCAAAGCGAATTTGATTAATTAAAAAAATGAAAATTGCATTGTACTTTTAAACTGTCTGTATTTTAATTGGGCTCAGTATTCTGCCCTTTGTACATTTAATTTCGAAATACCACTGAAAGGGTCATGCAGTCTATTTACTGTCCATCCAGCATGTACATCTAACTCATATTTAACATTTTTGGGCTCAAAATCACTCACTGGTATCTCCATTAACACTTTCCCAGCTTCAATAATCTGATATGCTTCATAGCTTTAAAAATTATTGTTACCATCACTATCATCAGCAAGTATTTGCTGAAAAAAATCGTAATGAACCATGCCAGGAATCATACATTTTGGGTTTTCAGGTAGCCCGTATTTTAAACACACATTTGTAAAACTTTCATGAAGATTGTTTCAAACTACACCACAATTTTTATTCCTGGGCTCATTGTTCTAATCAAATTTAATTTCACAACCATTCATGTTGTGCTTGAAGAACCCAGATGTGGAACAGTTGCTACCCAAAAAACAGATGTCACGACATGAACAGTTAAATAAAAATTGTATACTTCAGCGAATACATTTTCATATGTAGTGCTTTCAACAAATTTGCAGGAGTTCTCGCATTTCACTGTTCACCAAGCGTGCAAATTCATGCAAATTTTACACAGTTCGCGCAATGGCATACCTTGATAGCATCTCTGCTTAAGTATTTGACATATTTAATGACTTTCCCACAAAGTCTCTCTGCCAATACTTCCTGTTTGTCACACAGAGAATAAGCTACATTGATTTCTGATTGGTGGTTATTGTTAACCTTGAGCATCACAAGTAATAATCACAAATGAGAATTCAATGAAACATATTTCAACTTGAAACACACTGGTAGCATAGCTTTCAAATCGACCAATGGAGTCAAGATACAATTCAAAGTAGAAACGTCGCATGAAAATAGTTATTAAATGACGCGTAAAGTACTTCATTATACATGTGGAACACATTTGGAATGTATAGTATATGCTGAATATGCTTCTGGGTTAAAATAATTAGCAGGGGGGGCCCCAGATTACAAACCATGTCACTTTGTGTTAACTTGCAGATGTCGAGGCTATTCTCAAATAATCTTTTTTGTTTTTGCTAACAAACATGAGTGCCTGTGCTTGCAAATGCTGTTTCAGATGGATTGTAATTATACAGAATAACAAGGCCATTAATAATAGCTATTAATGACTGTTGAAGACTAAAATAACATGCATACAGTAAGTATCATTTTGTATCGATTCTCCATCTCTTGTATTGATATGTGTATAGTTTCAGCAAAAGTATCAATGTATCAATATATCGATGAATCGTTTCACCCCTACTCTTCCGTCTCATTGAAATCTACAGATGCTTTAACCTTATAGTCTTGAGTAGTGGTAGGAGGGAGGACTTTCTCAAGTTGCCAACATCTTATAAATTTCCTCGACTATGGTCTTGAAGCTAAATTCTGTCCATTCCATAGTCAGGATACATGCCATCCCCGAATGATGTATCAGTGTAATTTTTGCTAATATAAGTGGCAAAAAGGCATAATATGAGCATAAAAGCATAATCTAAATATTACTATTACTAACATTAGTAACCTTACTTTGTTGAGGATACAACATTGTAGCTATTAAGGTACATGCCAAAAACACAGTTCACTTTATGAAAAATGTAATTTAATTTTACTATTAACCTGGATCTGCAGGTCAAAATACTTGGCACACACGGACAAACCCATGTGGATTAGAACCAGAATTCAAACACAAAACATAATGAAAAATTATTTATATTCAACACTCACTTTAACTAGTCTACATGTCTATAACTTGTGCCGAATGATTGTGAAGTCCAAAGATTCTGTCCTCAATCTGATTGCTGTACTGCATCACTCTTATATTCTACTTTACGAAATTCTAAAGCAGTGTTGAATTGTCCTTTTTCTAACTGGATATGTTCTGAAGTTTAAGAAGATCCATCTGCTCAAAGAATTTTCATTGACAAGTCAACCCGTAAAAGTCCATTTTGTTTAATATCTGGTGCCATTTTCTTTAAACATACAGACTGGTCTGCTATCTACTTCATTATCAATATAAAGACTCTACGAGGCAAAGTTTCAAGTTAAAGAAACCCTTCTGTTTTCTTGGAAATGGGTCATGTAGTTACTATAAATAGTAAACTAGGAAAGTACATGTAGCTATATGATGGACAAGTTCTCAAGCTATTTTTATGCAGCAGTCTTTCTTTTTAGAATATTCTCAATTTTTATGACGAGTGGAATTAAGGAGAAGATAATTAAAAACACAGCTTTTATTGCTTTATTTTAATTTTATTTTTAGATGTACCAGAAAAGTGTAGTCCATACATGGGACAATGTAGGATGTAATTCGGTGAAAAAAAAAAAAGCATAATGATTATGCCAAAGGCATAATAGTTGGCGTGTATGGGTCAGATCTGAGTATGGTTGATTTGTAGGAGCTTCATCACACTCACAGTGGGTCGAGTTCTGACCTGGTTCTGCTTACAGCTCTGGATAGGCCAAACCAGGTGGCATTGATGACTCAATTCTGACCTCTTTGAAAATGGCACACACTCTCCAATGTGGATAAGCAGTGAAAATACGTATGTCTGGCATTGCCAGAACAGCTGGTTGGTTTGCTAGTGTATGGTTGGGCTGGATGCTGGGGGTATAGAAGACAGTCGTCATCACCAATACTGGCTGCTCCAAGGACCTGGCTTGATGGATAGATTTCTCACTGAAATCTCCGTCATAGTAAAGGTATGTAACCGACAGTGTGGCTAAACAGATGGATCTGTCATTAAGATCCCCTTAAATCCTAGTTTGCTAGGCCATTTTATCAAAAAAGTCCCCATGCTGGGATGGTTGGACAGCCAGTACGGCTGGATGGTTGTTAACAGTGAGGCTGTATTATGAAATGGATCTAATGGATCTGGCACAAACCCCATGCGTTCGGACTTACAGGCCTGATGGCCATGCTCAGACATGTGGTGGAACTTACACTCACTGGACAGCCTAAAATTGAGGGGACACTCCCCAATGAGTCAGAAATTGCAAGCGACGAACTTTAGGCTGAGTTCAATGATTGCATGTTGTAACATGGTCTTAAACAGACCAAGTCTGAAAAGGTGACAAAGTCACTCAAATTTGGTAAACATATTAAAAATGATGTATACAATCTGTTGAAGAATGATTCTCCAACACAATAAATTCAAATTTTGTAGTTGGATGGTTCATTTTTAACACTAACATGACTTTGACTGTTGGAGGTATAATATATGTGCTATCAGGCCTCAGGTCACAATTAATAGTTCCGGTTCAGTACCCACGAATGTAGTCCCAGTCTATTTTTAGATCATTTTTTCCTGTCTCCATTTGGTGGTGATACAAGAGTTAGATTTAGGCATTCTTGGTAAGGATTTAAAGGCAATTGTTTATTCTTTAGAATATGAGCTTATGGTGTAGTTGTCTGTGTGTATTTCGGCAACAGTGCACAGTGAGTAATAAGGCCTTGGTGATGATCCGGAAGTGAAATCTGTGTTCCATTGCATGGTGTTTTGTTTACAATTCAGCCTCTCAAAAAATGCAGGTCAACCCTTGACAAGAACTTCACCGTAAAGTCATCTTTGAAGGTATTTTAGATTAACATATGATTTGTATTGATTGTCACACAGTGGAAAGTTCAGTACTGAGAAACAAATGTAGAGAATATATAGTAAAATTAATTGTGTTCTATGGCCATCAGTACAGCTGGGAAGCTTAAAAACTAGTGACACCTGGTGGTGGCAAGGGGAGGTAATAGGCCATAGTTATTGCCCTTTGTTTATATGAGACAGACAACAAAAAGGAAAACAAAATTTTTGTCTTTTAGTAGGGCTGGATTTGTGAGGTAGCATGCTTATATCCAAACATTAACGTGATTGGGAAACATATCTGAAGAAGAAACCTGCAATCCCACAGACTGGAAGCATCTCTGAAAAACTATGGACTTTAAAAATGCAATACAGGTATCAGTTGACTTGCATGATTTTGACTTCTGTGAATTTCGTGTTAATGTGATTTTACATCAATTTCTTTTTCATATAATTTTTCAGCAAAGGCTAAACACTAATTAAATTATTGGTCTAAAACAAACAAAAATAGGATTCGTAAACAGCGAAAATGGTATTAAAAGTTAATTGAATTGCATAGTTTTCAATGACAGTTAAAAATAGTACAACAAAAAATACTGAGTTACACAAACCCTCTAAGGAAGGCAACTGTTGAGTTTGTTAGGGGTTAGCTGTAGCAATTCTTTGAAAAGGTTTAATGCCATTTTTCAGTGCATGATAGGGTATACATGGTGGAGGAAGAACCACAGGTAGCTACTGGCAAACTTTCTCACACACCCACATTGGCCAAGCCTGAGATTCAAACCCACATGGACTGAGGTGATGGCAGTGATCAGTAAAGGCAAGCACTTCAGTCCACCCCCACCTCCCCCCAAAAATACAGTACTTATATAAAAAAAAACTGCAAAATAGTTATAGCACATGTGTACCCATCAACTGATCTGATTGTATCCAAAAAGTGAATCAGGTATTACACCTTGAGCAAGCCTAGAGCATATTCTCTGAAAACAAATACTCAGTATCTCCTTAAATTTAACAAAATTCCCTTATCTTGATCATTATAGGGGGACAAAGATATATAAAATGTCCTCCTGACAGCTCAACCAAGGAGCAAGGAGCATCATTGAATCCTAAGTAAATCCATTGAAAATGTACATAAGGAATTTGTAATCACCCCAGCACTGATGATCAGGTGTTTGAATTAAAACAAAAACAAGAAACAAATTATTTTAAAAACAAAAGAATGAAAGATATAACACAATTACATTCTGTACACATGCATGTATGTGTCAAAGTCATTAAATAATGTCTGTATAAATTTCAAACCATAAGCACCGATTCTGCTAGATTCCTTTCAAATCTGAATAATGAATTCCCTGCTAAAAACATTATACAAACTTGTATATCAGGTAGGACTGGGTGAGTTGGCTCTAATGGCTCAAATGGAAGATCACTGATCTAAAGTTAAGAAGGTTCTGGGTTCTATCCCTGCATTTTTCCCAGTTACATTTGTGGCATGGCCAACTGGATTCCACACATGCACCTCCATAGGGAGGGTGCTGTTAATTGGAAGTTGGACCTGAGACACTGGGATATTTCTCAGAAATACAGGAATAAAGTGTAATGGGTAGGACTAGGCAAGTTAGCCCAGATGGCTCAAATGGTAGAGCACCCATCTAGAGTTAGAGAGGTCCTGAGTCAGGCCATGTATTTTAACCTGTTACAATAAACAATATATACATAAAGTATTTGTCACTACTTTTTTTAGGAATAGATATCTGTATAGTTTGCTTAAAAAAACAAAACAACTGATTTTCTGCTGCTTGGCAACTGATCATGTGATGCTTTGCAACAAGGCCAAGCCATGTGTTAATGAAGACAGCTTTGGACTTGTTACAGTAGAGCCTTATAGTAGCAATAAGCTTATGCTGTGAGATTAACTTTGATGATCTGCAATTACCATTTAGGTAGGTAAAATTAACTGATTGATGAATTTGGCTGATAAACTTGCTACAACAGTAGAGCACATACTGATGGACTGTTGTTTGCCCTGAATTGAAATTATCTGCACACAATGCATTGAAGAGAAAGACAAAGAACAAGAGTCCCTTAAAGAGAATGACATTCTACTGGCTAAAAAGAATTTCCAGGAATCCAAGTCTGTTTCTTCTTTTTAACTTCTGAGTAAGCTGTTTTCTTTGGTTTGAATTAACCTGTTTACAAAGATATCTGTAAATGCAAAACAAAACTATTCTGATACTGAGAGAGGATTATTGAACTTGTCTCAATGTCAAGATATAACCAAATGCTAAATTTTGTTAAGTCTAGAAGCACAAGTTTTTTAAGCCCCCCCCCCCCCCATGGTATCTTTCAAAGTGTTTTTCAGATATATACACAAACTGGATACAAATCCATTCATACTTTGGTCAAGCTAGAATGTCTAAAAACCTGAATCAAGACCAGTGACCTTAAAGTCAATGTCACAGTGCTATCAACTTGTTCATTAGAATGCAACAAAATATAGTACATTTAAAATTCACTTGCATTTAGAAGTGAAGTAAAGAGATGTAAGCAATGGCCTTTCACTTGACCCCAGATCAATTAGGTCTGGTTTTCAAACTACTTTACAAAAGTGCAGGTATCTTGGTGGTCAGAACTGTCCCATTTTCATTGAGAACCACTTAATATTGCAAGTGTTTTAATGAAAGCCCTATTTCAGTGCTACCATTCATACAAGAGTTGCAGGGACAAGAAGATTTCTGAGATGGCTATGGTGCCATGTTTGAGATCAGATAAGCACAATTTTCATTATAACTTGCTGCATGAAGTTGTGATGAAAAAAACATTTTCAAGAGGGCCACCACAACTATATTTGGATATTTGATCAGCATGATTTTAATTAAGGACCATCTAGACATTCTAAGTCTTGAAGTTCTATATCAATATGACTATCCACACAGAAGAAACAGATTTCTGAGTCTGCTGCCATGGTGAAAATGTTGGTTGTTAGATTGGCACCATTTTCATTTAGGACCTACTAGTATTTTAAATGTTTTAGTGAAAACTCCATGTTGTAACAATCTAATCAGGAGGGGTATCAATGGTGGCACTCTAGTTTTGTATTTTGTATAGGGTTAGATTTTCAAAGAAACTTCCTTGGTTTTAGTCCATGGTTATACTGGCTAATTAAAAAAAGACCATGTATATCTTAGTTATTGTTCAAAGAACTTTAAATTCCCTTTATTTTGGTTGATGTGTGAAATATGAGTAGTATACAGCTTGGCCTTACTTCAGATGTGCACCTTTCAAAATACTGCTACCTCTGCTAGGTCATTTTCATGAACTTCAGAGGTAAATTGTAAAAAAAAGAAAAAAAAAAAGAAAGAGCTGACAACTTATTTTTATATTTTATATATTTGTTAGTTCACTGATTGCACTTTTAGACTGGTATTGTCCAGTGTAGCAAAATTCATTTCCCTATTTTAATAACTGCTAAAGATAGTGTACTTTAGATTAATTCAGGCTCATTTTTTGAGCACAAGGGAGCACTCTTTTTAGTTAGCTGTGTGGTTAGATCATGTACAACTTCCATGAGTACAATATCCAAAGAAATTTCAGCCACAGTACATGAAAGTAACATAGAGGTATACCAACATTCTCTCCATTATGCATGTTGCAAATGTAAACAACTTCATCTTACACCAACCACTCCCGCTGAAGTTTGTAACATCAGGTACAGTGCCTCAATAAAAAACACAGGTATTATTATTATTTGATTTAATTTCAGTTGTATGGCTGAAACATTTAAGTTGCAAGCATCAAATTAGTCCTCTTGAATAATTCTCCTGTATTTCCACCCAAAGAACAGTATTTATTAGTGTCAAAGTCCTACACAAGCTCAGTCCTCTCGTGAAAGGTGAGCTATTTTAGAACTGCACATTGCATTTTATCAACATAGCAACCGATGTTTTGCTGAAAGACTGGAGCATGAAACTTGCCACAATTATTTCTGAGATGCTACCAATAAATTTTACAGTTTGAAAATGGATGGAACAGATGAGGTTCATGGAGTTCAAAGCTCAAAATGTTTGCTTATTGTCTAACCTAAAATATGGAAGAAAGTGATTTTGCTTTGTCATCATTTATTTCTTAATTTCATTACAAATGATGACAAGAGACATTTTCACTACATATTTCTTTCACTTAAATGCAAGTTTTAAATTTATGTTAACTTCACTCTTGTTCTAAGACTTCTAATTTTCTCATAATTAAAGTCATTACACATGTAATACTGCCTCAAGGCATACAGTGTAAGCATAAGCAAAATAAGCATAATTAGCTTATTTTCATGCATAACGTCGATGTTAATATATCATTTTATTCAGAACATCATACACGATATAAAAAGAAGAACAATATTTGCACAAAATTTCATATTTGTTTTAAGGTGGTGCAATACAGCCTCATATTTTGTGTAGGGTTAGATTTTTAAAGAAAAAGAATTTCCCTGGTTTTCCTCACTGGTGATACTGGCTATTTAAAAAAGACCTTTTATATCTTAGGCACTGTTAAAATAACTTTTAATATTTTGGTATATGATTGATGTTTGTAATGTGGGTTATAGTGAATACAACTTGGCCTTATTTCATATGTGCACCTTTCAAAACACTGCTATCTCTATATGGTCATTTTCACTTCCTGGACTTAGAGGTAAATTGTTTTAAAAAAGCTGATAACTTTTTTACATTTTATATATTTGATAATTCATCCATTGCATTTTCAGAAGCTGGTATTGTCTAGTCTGGCAAAATTAATTTCCACATTTTAATAACTGCTAACTTTATACTAATTCAGACTGATTTTGGGGGGCACATGGGAGCAGTCATTTTGGTTGCTATGTGTTTAGTTTATACATCATTTACAATTTCTACAAGTACATTATCCAAAGAAATTTCAGTTACAGTACATGAAAAGTAACACAGGTATACAAACATTCTCTCCACTGTCCAATGTTGCAAATGTAAGCAACTTCACCTTACAACCACCACTCTCACAGAAGCTCATAATATCTATAGAACGGCCCCATAACAAGATTTTCAAGATGGCCAATCCGCTGGCAATATTGGATGTTAAGATCTGCACCATTTTCATTTGACTGTGTAAGAAGTCTTTTGGTGAAAACCCCATGGCAATATTACAATCTATTCAGGACAAGCAATACAACAACACTTTCAAGATATACACTGTGTCAGCCATATTTGATTATCAAGGGGAATCACTTTAAGACCATCATGAAATGACAAGCCTTTTAGTGGAAAATTCCAATTCTAATGCAGTCACCAACTCAGGAGGGGTAGCAATCACAAGATTTTCATGAAGGCTACTGTGGTGGCCATACTGGATGTCAGATAGGTACCATGTTCATTCAGGACCAACTAGACATTACAAGAAGACTTGCACTGAAAATCCCCTGTGAATACAACTATCTGTTCAGAAGTATTGAAAACAAGATTATCAACTAAATTAATAAGAAATCTTTCTGTGAAAAACCCATGTTTATGTGACAATCTGCTCAGATGAAGCAGCAAAATAAGATTTTCAAGATAGTAAAGATGGTGGGATGGTGGCCATACAGGACCTCCTTGTCATAAGAAGAATATCAGTGAAAACCAAGTGTCAGTATGACTACACATGATGAGTAGTGATATAATTTTCTGAATGACTATCATGGTAGCCATACATGATGTCAGATCTGAACCATTTTCAATTAGGACCAACTTGACGTGATAAAAAGTCTTTTGGTGAAAATCCCATGTTCAGAAGAAGTAGTGGTAACAATATTTTCATGACTGCCACTGTGTGGCCATATTGGATTTCAGATCAGTACCTTTTTCATTTACGTCCTGGTTCGAGTCTCAGGTTTGGCCAATATGGGTATGTGAGAAAGCTTGCCAGTAGCTTCTCATGGGTTGGTGGTTCTTTCTGGGGTTTCCTGGGTTCTTCCTCCACCATTTATACTGGCCGCCATGTATAGCCTATCTTGTGCTGAAAAATGGCGTTAAACCCTACAACAACAACATTTAGGTCCAAGAAGACATCATAAGAAGTCTATTAGTAAAAACCTCATGCTGATCTGACCAGTCATCCAGGAGATAAATTTCAAGCTGGCCACCACGGCAGCTACAGTGGATGTCTGAGAGGCAGCATTTTCATGTAGGACTAAGCAGACTATGGGATGAATGTGACTGCAAAGTTTCATGGCAATCTACCAATTAAAATAGCTCAAACGTAGCGATAACAAACTGAGGAGACACAAACTGAGGACTGACAAAAAACAACAGGCCATCATATAAACTCTATGACCAGCAGAGGTACAAATTATAAGCTTTATCAAAGAGATTCAATCAAAATTAGATTAACAATTGTTAGCAATTTTAAGTACCAATATGACAAACTAGCAACAGAAAATGGCTAAAGACCAACATATACAACATGAAAAGTGCTGCCAAATAGAAATTCTAGCTTCTTTATTCATAGAAAACTTGCTTTGATAGTATTTTTCTTCAAGAATACAACACATCAAGCCAGATTAATAAATCAAACTCTCACTTAAAACTTGCTTTGATAGTATTTTTCTTCAAGAATACAACACATCAAGCTCGAATGATTAATCAAACTCTCTTTTAATACTTACTTAGATAGTATTATTCTTCAAGAATACAACACATTAATCCACATTAATAAATCAAACTCTCATTTAAAACTTGTTTAAATAGTATTTTTCTTCAAGAATACAACACATCAAACCAGATTAAAAAACCAAATTCTCATTTACTCTGGCTATAAAGTTTTGTCGTAACTCAAATAAGAGGCCCAAGTGAGCCTCATATTGCACAAATGACTTAAAGCTAATTTAACAAGTTCACTATTTCAGTAAAGCAGGCTTCCATAGCACTGCAAGAACATATCTAATGCAAATTATCTCCAAAACTTTATATCACTTTGAATTTACCAACTGTACTCAATCGTGATACAAATTCATTTTAAAGATAAAGGCATATATAATATGGATAGAATAAGTCTCAGAGTCATAACTGCCAAGATCTTGATAATATAAACCAAATTAGAAAGTTTGACTGAAATTAGATGAGTAAATATAGTGTACAGATCTAGAGAAGCAACAAGCTCAGCCATTCACAAGCAAGGTATCTCAAGTATCTAACAATCAGAATGACTTTCTTCTGAATAGAATAAAGTTGGCAAAGTGCTGACAAGCTCAGTCAGACAGTCAGTCTGATGCAAGGTCATGTCACTAGTATGTGTGAACGTCACTTTTAATCCTACTCAACCAAAATGTTGATGACATAAGCCTCTTGACCAACTCTGATCAAAATCAGTCTTCAGAGTACAGACATACAGAATGATATCCTCTTTTGACTTGGACCAAGACTACAGAACATCAGAGCAGGGTGGGAGGAGGGAATCTTTAAAATAGTAGCAGATAAGTATTACATAATTAAAATTTGTCTTACTCCCCATCCCCCTAATATATTTGTACTGCAGTAATACATTAGCTGCTACAATTGCATTGCTGAATTTACCAGTTAGAATGCAGGCAGACAGCCTCAACAAATCTGGCATATAAAACTACTCTACTTACCCTTATGGTAGGAGTGTTACCTACTGTAAACTGGTAGAAGGTTGGGCCACATGCTGTGCTGTCATTATAGGGCCCAACAAAAACAACAAAAAGATGCCTTTCCTCTTGTGCAACAAAAATTGAAGGTAAAAGGAGGAGTAGGCAGTGTGAGACAGCCACAAGGTGCCTCTCGTAAAGATGAACAATTCAAGATGTAGCAATAGCCCAGACTTCATAGGCTTTAATTCTCATGAAAGAAAAATCAAAAGCTTGCTTGATAATGTGAGGGATTGACAAGGTTGCTTGATATTGAGAACTATCCACCTGGAAAACATGGCCACTGAAATAGCAGAGGAACCTTTCATAGGTAGAAGTCTTGCTTCTGACCCTTCCTTCAAAGAAGCCAAATAATTCCTTAAAGTCCTAACTAGGCAAAGAAGCCTATCTTGATCATCCCCAATGGATATGACTGGGACTGGGGATCTCAACAAGAACTCAGACAAATTTTTCACCAGAAACCAAGGTTGGCACAGGAGAGAAACTGAATCATAATTACAGCTGAAACGTAAAATCCCTTTTCCATTGACAAGCTATGAAGCTTTCTCCTTCTTCTTCTTGACCCTAAAGAAAAACAGTCTTAAAGTAAAGTTTTCAATGGAAACTTCACTCAAAGGTTCATACTGAGATTTTGACAATGCCCAAAGATCACACAAAAGATTCCAGCAGGCATTAGTGAGAGAATTACTGGTCTCTGCAGCACAAAATACCTGTTGAAATCAGAAAGATGAAGGTCCAACCCAGTGGTGGAACCTCTAGACAATTAGAAAGGGCCGCCATATAGCCTTTAATAGCAGCCACTGAATTCTCTATTTCCTTGGAAAGTATGAGAAGAAAATCTGCAACAGTGCTCAAACAGGGATGGCTAAGTTCAACATATTTCCTACTGCACCAATCACAGGAGATTCTCCAATTTGCATCATAAACCCTGGAAGTAGTTTGCCTCCAAGCCTAGATGATGCAGTTGGCAACCTTACGCGAAAACTGGTAATGATGGACTGATTGTCTGAGATGAGCCATGCAAGAAGGTGTAGAATCTGTGAACCTTGGTGGAGGAAAGACTCCCTGTGCTGTCCCTCGGTGGTAATCGCCTCAGCTCATCTACTAACATATCAAGCAGGTTCATGAACTATGACAGTTGGGGCCAGAAAGGGCTGGTAGGCTACCAGGATGAGCTGAGCAATGGAGATCCTGACATCTGTAATTATTTTGAAAGGTGGTAGGGTATACATGTACAGATGATTCCACTGGTCAGGGAAGATGGGATACACAATGGAAGAGATTGAAATTTAAATACCTCCTGGTCCAAACAAAACCAGAGGTATTTTCAGTGTGGAGGGAGATGGGGATGTGAAGATATGCATCATGAAGATCAACAGAGTATGCCCAGCTGCGAGTCTTATGGCATTCCTTATCAAACTGATTGTCCCTATCCAAAAGCAGTCTTCCTGAAGAAATCTGCATAAGGTGGATAAGTTGCTTATAAGCCAAACTTTATGAAATTTGTTTAGACACCTTAAATAAAAAGCTGGAGTCCAGTCATTTTTCACCACCTCCACTGTGCTGTTCCACAGAAAGGTGTACATTTTTCCCTTGTTTGAGTCAGGTTGGACTGGTCAAAGATGATGGGGGTCTGTGATAGGCAAGGATGTTCATGGAATTGAAGCGGGTAGCCACCCTTCAAGGTGGAATGGACCTACATATTGTCCATGATGCCCAGCCAAACCCCTGAAAAAAAAGTCAGACGATATCTTACCAGTATCCTGGGAAGAGGAAAACACTCCCTAAGGTCAAACCCCTCCCTCCTTAGGAATGGATGAGGAGTGCAAAAACTTTCTCCCTAAACCCTTCTGGCCACCTTGTCTAGTGAACAATAAGGAGCTTCAAACTGAGACTGCACGCATGTGAGGTCGGATGTGATGCTGAGATGCTACCAGGATTTTATCAAAAGAAGGGAACTCTCTCCTTGCATCAAAATATATTTGTGTTGACTTTCAGAAAAAAAAACTCTCTCTGCCAGCTCCATTAAAATCAAAATTCACAAAAGATGTCTCTCTTCTAGTGTGTAAGCATTAATCTGTTGATGGTTTCTGAAGTTAATCTATTCTTATTTGTGTATGATTATTATCCTGTGCTGAGAACCCTCCTTTCACAGTCTGCTGTCTGATGGGGCATATGCATAGCCAGCTTGAACAAACTGGGAAACTGTTCTTTATGGTTGTTATGAACAATTTTCCACAGCTCATAGGTATTATCTCTTGGAGACCTCTGCTCCAAAGTAAGATTTTTTACTAACATTAGCTCTGCCTAAGTTTAAATTTCTTGAATCAGTGCTTAGCTGACTACTATGCCAGACTTTTTTTATCTTTTCCATAATGCTGTATTTGGACTTTAAGTCCATCACTGCCATCGTCTGCTTGTTCTGACTGAGGTAGTTTGATCAAAATCCTTGCTTTTTAATTTCTCTTTAGATTCTTACTTATTCAGTTTATCTTAACTCTGAGAGTGCTAGATAGTTTTGTAGCACAAATCCATCAGTACTGAATTGTTTGAGAAAAGAATTGAAAATTGCACTACTTTTAAACTGCCTCTATTTAAATTAGTCTGGACTCACATTCAACATCATTTTCTGGTTCAAAATCACTCCCTGGTATTTCCAGTAACAATTTCAGCTCCAATAATCTGATATAATTCAAAACTAAAATAATTATTGTCATCATCGGCCAGTATTTTGCTGAATGAAATCGCCATCTGAAGATGAACACTGTTGGGAGTCCACCATTTTAGGTTTTCTAAGTAGCCTGTGTTTCAAACAAGCATTTGTAAAACCTGATTGATAATTCAAGGTTAAAACTATGACAGAATGCTTGTTCCAGGGCCCAAATTTTGTTTAACAACCATTTATTTCAAGCTGTTGGCTGTGATTAAGGAGTCAGACTGGGATCATGTTCTTTTCAATTCTGAAGCTCCAATACTACTTGAAAGTAATAATCAGCTTGGTCCCAGAAAAGGAAAAGCAATGCAATGGTAGCAGGTGATGTATTATTGCTATTGAAACATAATTGATTTTTGGTGAAAATAATGAGAAAAAAATCAACGGATACACATGAAAATAAATGAATGGACAATGACAAGATGAGCAATAACAGTCTCTCCTCATCCACAATCCCAGCAAACAAATAAAACTATATAAAAACAAACAAAACACAGAATGAAAGCATCTCAAGTACTTCTGAAAGTTATACAACTGAATTTAAAAAAAAAAACAAACATGCATGTAATTTTTATTTCAAACATGGTTTCAATGAAAAACCTATTTTCCAGAGTTTCTTCAAAATCAGTAAAAGACCTGTGCACTGATATAGATAATATTTTTATATGGCAGCATTACTTAAATCTCCTAAACCAATCAGCTGATTGCAACAAAGTACTACTTTTTCTTTTTTAGACATTGAAATGAGACCTATACAACTGCCATACCTCTTCCTGAAGTTTGGGGAGGATTTTTTCTTCCCACTCTGAGACTCTCTTAGACAGTTCTGTAATCTGTGCATACTCCTGGGCACTGGCCAAATACTGTTCCTGTGGAAGAAAAAAAGTAACGTGAGCTTCATTTTTAGAAGTAGCAAGAGTGTGCATACATCTGTTTTTCTATCGTGCAAACACTATGTCTACCAAAAGATAGATCAGTTAAGATCATGAACACAAGTATAATGCTTTGATGGAAATTTTTTCTGAATAAAATAAATCCAACATTGGGTATAACAAACTGCAGCAATCATGAATATTTGTGCTAACTACCCCATGTGGTTTTAAGTTCTGTGACTCTTGACAACTTTAGCAAGAATCCTGAAATCTGTGGCCTCACAACATCTCTGTACAAATATGAAAACAAGAGATTCAAGTGGGCCTGAGATTACTCATCCAACATCACCCTCATAGCTAAATGCAGAAGCAGTTGGTCAAAAAATCTGGGTCTGTAGAAATTTCTTCCAAACCTGCTGATTTGCATATGTTATGAAAACAAATGTTTCAAGGTTTCTCAACTCTTTTAATCTTCATCCATTTTTGATGGCATATCAGCTGTTAAATATTGAAAGGGCCCAACGCAAGGACAGTTTGTGTCAAAGTTGGTCAATTCTGTTTGGTATTTTCTGTGATAAATTAGCTGTCATGTTTTTCTAATTTTCTAATTTTAGTATTCACAGTCATATTTGATGGCTTAAGAATATCAATTGTATAAATCTGAAAGGTGTTAAGCTAGAACAATTTCTGTCAAATTTATAAAAGTCTTTAAAGTGTTTTTATTTTCTTTTTAAAAAAGTTATGATGGCTTTTCTAATTTTTTAGTAGCAGCAGCCACATTTGATGGCAGACTGGCATCATCTATACTAACTTAAAAGCCTTTAATGCTAGAATGATTTCTCTACAGTTTGGTCAAATACTGTCACTTAGTTCCATGGTGGCCATACTTGATGGCAAATTGGCATCATTTGTATATATCCAAATCCCCTTCTTACCAGAATGCTTCCTGTCAAATTTGGTTTCAAATAAGTTCTACTTTAAACATTTTTCTATTTTTAATAAAGGCATCCATATTATGGGTGCACTGAAACCTTTTGAATAAATTTGAAAGCCCTTTACGCCAGAATGCCTTCTGTGCTGTTTAGACAAATTCTGATGAGCAGTATTTTTTATCAGAATTCATCTAAATATTTTTTCTACTTTTGTCAACAGTGGCCATATTTTATGGTGGACTGGCATCATCAGTATGACATTGGAAGCCTGTATGTCAGGATACTTTTTGTAAAATTTTGTTCCAATTTCTGGGGTGATTTTTGGGATAAAGCTGCTCAATGGTTTTTCTATTTTTAGTAATGGTGCCTATATCAAATGATGGATTGGTATAATTTGTAGAAAATTTCTTTCAAGAAGTAATTTAAAAGGTTTTTCTGTTTTCAGTAATGATAACCATGCTTGCTGCCAGACTGGCATCATGTATACAAATATGAAAAGTCTTCATGTCAAGATGTTTTCTGCCAAAAAAGACCAAATTCAGCAGTTTGGAAAAAGTCATTTAAAAGTTTCTATATTTTTGACACTGGCATCCATTTTTTGGGCAGATTGGTAGAATTGTATGCACACTTTAAAACACTTCATCACTAGAAGTTGTTTAAATGTTTATCTATTTTTCGCAACAGTGGCCATATTTGAAAGTAGACCAGTGTCATTAAATCTGAAAAAAATCTTGATGGCAAAATGTTCTCTGTCAAATTTGGTTCAATTCTGATTAGCTTTATTTCGTTTGTAATGTTTTCTACTATCTGGTAATGGTATACTTAATTGGCATAATTTGAACAAACATGATAGGCTTTATATGCCAAGTTAGGTTGACAAGGGTCTGATGCATTTCAAAATACAACTGTTTAGGATGGATGGATTTTTCTAAATTTACTTAGATTGGCCATAGCTGAAGGCAGATTGGCATCATTTATATAAACTTGAATGGATTTCATATAATAATGCTTTCTATCAAATGTGATTCGACACAGGTACAATCATAGCTTACTTGGTGTTAAACCAGATTGGCAAAAAAATGGACTTCTCTTTTTTGTGTGTGCTTATGGAAGTTTTCTTGAAGACCAGGTTAAAGTTTAACAACGGGTAAAAATAAAAAAATATAACTCAAACATATGGAAACAGATCACTCACCCTCGAACACTTGCACCAAAGGCATTTAAAATAGTATTTCTGGTCATAAATTCTCCAAGTCATGAAATTGCAAGAAAACAAATACCTTTTTCAGCTAATATGGTTACATTTTTTTTAATACACCTCTCCTTTGATAATTCATTCACAATGGGATCCATAAACACAGACACACACACACATATATATATATATATATATATATATATATATATATATATATATAGTGATTGCTGTTATTTTGTTTTTCATGGGGGAAAAAAGTGGCTAGGGTCAGCAATGAGAAACTGGTACAGTCAGCTGACTGGAAACACATTTTTTATTGGCCTTGATGGCAGCTATTGAAGGTCTGGCTGCATCTTGACCATCTAAAATGTGTAACAAATCTGAAGCATATAAATGAATCAAACAAAACTATTAAACTGGAAAATTGGTTACATGGGTGTTAGGATCACTGGGACATGACCTCTAAATTAAACGTTTATTTACGCTTATAACAGAGATCCACACTGCATTTTAGTCCAATTGCTTTATTTATACAGGTAAATATATTAGTGCATACATACCACATGTTGTTGCACCAACTGCTCATAGCTTGTCAACACTACTCCCTCATCATAGTTTACAGGGGCTGTAATATTATACCAGAAATATTAATTTTAAAGTTTCATAGAGTATGCATATATTAAGAAGTTGAAATTTACTGCCCATATCTATCGTTTTTCTGATAATATTGACCTGATCACCTTACATTAGGATAACTTTCCCTGCTACCTCTGAATCAAGTCCTCCTGGTGAGTCATAAACATCTTTCAGAGTTATAGACAAAGGGAAGCAACTCTTACAGGTTAACTCCCCTTTACCCTTGGGGTGCCTATCATTATACCTCATTTTAACCAGTTTTTACTTGAGTGAAGCATCAAAGAATCTCCATCAAATACATTACCTGATTACATTCCACTGGGAAGATCAGTTGTACGAGGAGGAAATGCGGAGTATCCTGCCTCTACCTGTAACACCCAGTAGCAGCATGACTGTTCTACCACCAGATGAAATTCACCTAACTTTAGCTCAGCACAACAGCAGACCTTTTGTTCATACAGATGCAAGGGAGATCCCTGTGGTATTCTGCACATGATTAAGGTCTCACCCTTAAACTTTTCCAGGTGAATCCTGCAAAAGGGGTCAAAGGTACTGAAGTTGTGGTGTCAAAAACAGGGAGTGGTTGTTGTCTGTGCAGCTACCACTAGCCAGGTGAGATTCAGTTTTCTTCTTTTGCGAGGCCATGTCCTGTAAATACAAGCTGAAAAAAGAGGTCTGGGTGTGCGATCCAACTGACTCCACTATGTCTCCGAGTGAGACAGTAAATTCGATGCCATGCTTGTGGAATTTGTAAGCCAAGATTTTCATGAGGCATAATTTCCTTTAACCAAGTGGCTGGTGGTTGTGTTATGTCTTAAGAGGCAGAAAAATCCTGGTCTGCCTGTTGTGAATGTTTTCCATATGTTTCAGATTATATCTGAGAGCTCATAATGCATTTTAGACTTATCTGGATGAATGGTTTAAAAATTTGTTGATTGCCTTGTGATGGCCACCTGCTTTTAGCAACAAAACAAGGTTGTGTCATGAAGACAACTGACCCATCTGGAAAGAACTGCATGAAGTTTGGGTCCACAAAGAGAGCATGTAGCTCACTGATGATGCCAGAGCTATCATCATGCAAATATTGTAAGAAAACTGACTGATTGATTGGGCTCAAATCTGGATGATTTAAGCCACACCAACACCCAGGAGAGATTCTATTTCAGGAATGAAGTGAATGAGCATGGTCTGGATAAAATGAAATTGGACACCAAGTCAGAAAGGTCCTTGTTGTGTCCAATATAATCTCATCCATGATGTTAGAACATGTCTGAGATCATGGACCAGTATTTCTTTCTGGTGATAGGGGCTAACTTGTCTTCAAAGAGAAAGAGAAAGAAGTTGGCTGGCTGAGAAAGGTTGATAGTGGCATTATGTCAAAGATGTGATATCAGTCATTAAAAACCATTTTTGTATGCCTTCAGAGCAGACAGCCTTCTAGCTGTTGAGATCATCTCCACATCAAATTTCCGAAATCCTTTTCACACAAGATATTCCTGACAAGAGCTAGGTGTGAAGCAGCTTCTCTGGACATGGATGGAACAGTGGGTGACCTTGACTATTTGATCGAGGTGGAGGTAGCTTTGACTTTCCTTGGTACATCTGTCGCAAGAACCATCAGATTACTAATCCATGACTTGTCCCATTGTAGAAAGGCGATCAGAACTAACTGGCAGTTCATATCCCTCACCTTCTTAACTAATTTTGAAATGGAGGAAAGGTGTAGGCCAACATCCCCTCCCAGATGTCTGATACAACATCAATAGCCCATGCTTCTGGTTCCACAAAAGGGGGCACAAAGATGGTTTTTTGTTGTTCCACCTCATTGCAAAAAGATTTACAATTGGGCAGCCCCACACAGCACAGACACAACTGAATGTAGAAGGATGGAGAGATCACTCTCTTTGAAGCAGTGAGTCAGCTATAGTGTTGAACTGTATTGGTATGTGGTGGACCTGAATATTTATCTGCTACTGGATGCTCCACCAATGGTAATCTTAAAACATGATTCTACAGTCAGATGATTTTGTTCCTCCCTGTCTGAGAATCTATGTGACCACTACCAAATTGTCCAAGAGTATCAGAACCGCATGTCCGTGCATGCATTCTACCCAAGTGTTGGAGGCATTGAGAATGGTTTTAATTTCCAATAGGCTGATGTGAAGAGCCCTCTCTTGAGGCATCCACTTGCCAATGACCATTGTAAAGTCCAGTAGTAAGTGTGCTCTCCAACCAAACATAATGTAATCTACAATTCTAGGGGCATACCTGCCATGAGAGACCTCCTGTCTTGCCACTGGACAAGGACGTTTCTGATGTGGGTCAAAATCATAATGTGCTGACTAGATGGCTTGTGAAGGTCTCCATTGTGCTAGAAGGGCCATTTGTAATGGATACTGTTACAACTCTAGGTCATAAACTAAGTAACAAAAGAAGCAAAACCAACATGTTTTGCTTAACTTTAACAATTATCAATGCTATAAAATTAAATCTAAGAGGAACTTACAGTATTATGAATCGAATCCAAAATAATCCTGAAAGAGTTCTATTAAAGTAAAAAAAAATGAAAAGTCTGTATAAATTTCAGATCCTCACATATACAGGTCCACCAAAAGTCCTGATGTGTGTATGGCCACTGGAGCGGTCTCCTGAAGTGTCAAAATGGTGTTGTCCAGAACTCTTCTGAATAATACACAATATTCTTTGAATAATATTAAAGTCCAATGAGTACTTCTATTTCCACTGAATAATCCTACAAATGTTTCCTCTCAAATGATCTAAACACAACATCAAACACATCTGCAGACTGATTTCAACATATGAAATAAGAATCTGTAAAAGGAATGACTTCAAAATAGGAATGAATCTCATTGCTCAGTTCTCTCTTTATATACACCTTCAAGAGTCTATCATGACTATATGTTACATTATACCCCACATGACGGAGCTTACTACTCAATCTAATATTTCAAAATACCTATTCATGTGACCAAACCCATCCAATGGGAATTAACTTGATTCTTCTAAGATACCACTTGAACATGTAAAATGGGAAAAACCCAAAACTTGTCCATGTTTACTAATAATTTTATTATTAGTAACTGTCAATACGTACACAAGCATCTATTTAAAGAGCCTATGCAAAATTTCACATTCTTAATATCTTAAAATATAACCTATGCACATGCAAAATTTAAACTAAAGATAATC
Source organism: Megalonaias nervosa (assembly GCA_016617855.1). NCBI lineage: Eukaryota > Metazoa > Mollusca > Bivalvia > Unionida > Unionidae > Megalonaias > Megalonaias nervosa. Next base: position 58,537 of record JAECUM010001897.1, on the reverse strand, counting down.
AATACACTTTACAGCCATGAATAAAATTGACAGAAATTACAGATATACTTAACAGTACATGTAAAGGCAGCCAAGAAGTAATGAATCTGCCACTGCGCTGAATAGGTCGAGAAGTTGAACAAACTCCCTTGCCAAGAATAAATATATTGTGTGAAATCCTTGATGATGTATGAACAATGTTTCCAATATGTTTGGAACAGAGGCCTACAAAACTGAGGTGGTGAAAAACTCCAGACCGAGGTGGATAAAATGCTGAGAGGGGATAAGGTCTGACTTCTTGACATTTATTATCCACCCAAGACTGCAAATTAGGGCAAGAAGGTTGTTCAGATCTTAGACCCAAAACCAAACTTACCCGATGTTTTTGAAGGATGTCAACCAGATATGCCACTGTCACTGTGGATGATACCATCATGAACTTGAAAATTAGAGTACAAAGTTTTCATGAAGGCCAAGGGCTTTAGGTTGAGGTTGAAAGGAAGAACACTAATTTATATACTTTGCCTGGTAGTCGAAACAAAGATATTTGTGCGATGTATGGATTAGAATGTGAAAATATGAGTTAGAAAGATCTAAGCTGATTATGCCATCATTGTATTCCACTGAACGACACAATCTGTCATTTCCATCTTGATTTTTGGGGTCCGAATTGGTTGAGCCTTCTGAGGTCGATCACAGGTCTCAATTTGCTGTTGTACCTCATCATCAGAAAGTCTGGAGTCAAAGTCTTGAGAGCATGGCTTCTGAACTGCCTTTGTGGTATATTCGCCTTAATGGGATTGCTTGGGACTTCCACCATGAAGGAGGAGGTCAGAGATACAAGATTATGAGGCCCTTAGACATGACCTGGCTTTTGTAGAAAGAGGCTATCAAACACTGACAAAAAATATGGTGAGAAGGGGCGTATGACCACCTATAATTTGACTGGCCATTGCTATTCTGTTGTCTTTCAGAACTGCATCTATTGTATCCCTTTTGATTATTGTCCCTTCTCTGGAATGATGCCTGAGCAGGATGTCAAGATATGGGAGCTTGTGCTGACAGATACAGGGGCAACTCTTTTGCTGTGTTTTTTTCTAACATCATTTCAACTCCCCCCAAAAAAGGGAAAAGCCATATGGAAGGGTGTGCAGGGCTGCCACATGGGGTGCTTCTACAGGAGAAGAATGCAAGAGTGCATCTCATCTAACTATTCCCATGTTGCAGGAGACTCTCAGGACATTACCCAAGGTGTGGTGACAAGTATGATTCATGACCTTGGTGATATGGCTAACCAAATCTGAGAGATGATGCAAAAAATTGCCAAAGGCACTAAGTCAAGTAGCAAGGAAGTTGATCTGACAAAGTGGGACAATCATGCCAAAAGTAGAAACATCCTTGACAATATTAATTCTTTCCAAACAGTATGCATTAGAGTACTACTTATACCAACAAGACAAGAAGCAAGCTGGCAACTGACTCACAAAAAAAATTACTTTTGCATTACTGGGTAGCATTTTTCCAAATGATGCTGTGGGTCATTTCTGCTAATTTTGATGATCGAGGCAATGTTCTAAATGATGGACTGCCCTTCCATCCCATCAGTTTAAGTCAAACAATGGCAGGAGTGCTGCCATGCATGGATGGAGTACATGACATTGTATATTCATGCCCCACAGGCAGAGATAAGTAAGACTCTGCACCCTCTCACTCCATATTTGATGTTGGATTGTAATGCCTTGTGGTTAGAGCCTTTATGTAAAGCCTTGTGGTCAGAGCTAAAGGTTTATCCCTGATGGGATCCAGAAAAAAATTTGTGTTCCCTTGTTGGAAAATCTTAACAACAATGCATTACTGATGAGAGAGAGAGAGAGCATGCACAATTCCAACTCTTGGCTGGAATCATCTCTCATTCCAACTGCATTAAGATCTGGCACTGTCTACTGTATCTTCAAGGGGGTGGAGGGGGCATCGTGACATCCCCATGTGGAGGGAGCATCTCGACATTCCTCATGAGACTTTTGATGTAGGGCAGAAGTTCAGCACTTCACACTGAGAATAAATAGATAGTGCTTTCCTTTTGCAGCTCTTGAGTTGTCTCTTTAGAACATTAGAATGTACTCCCTTTCCATGCAACATGCACTTTACAGTTTATATATATATATATATATATATATATATATATATATATATATATATATATATATATATATATAACTGCCAACCACATCATAAAAAACAAGTTATAATTAGAGTAAATTCCCCAAAGCAGCACCAGGGATATTCCACCAGTGAAAAGCTATGTTGAAGTTTGAAGTCAATTGTGAGAAAAAAAACCCCTGAACATTACAATAAATTCAGAAATATCAATAAATTCACCTAATTTTAAAATAAAATGTATGCACCATATAAAACATTTTGACTTATTGTAACCACTGAAAATAGGGTGCCCTGGGTAGCTGAGTGGTCAAAAACACTTGCCATTACTGATCACTTCCGTCTCATCTCTGTCCACATGGGTTCGAGTCTCCGCCTCGGCCAATGTGGGTATCAAAGAAAGATTGCTAACAGCTTCCAGTGGGTTGGTAGTTCTTACCAGGGTTTTCCCTGGTTCTTCGTCTGACAGTTATCCTGGCCACCACATACAGCCTACCATGCACTGAAAAATGGTGTTAAACCCAAGACAACAACCACCATTTAAATAAAATGTGGATGATTACATTTAAGTTATAACTGGATTGTCTAGACTATATCTTTACAACATGGCAGCTAAAAGTGAAAACCAGTTTAAACCATGTATAATGGTAGCCACCTTGCAGGTAGAAAGGGAAGTTAGCCTGTAGGAGGTTCTTCCCTTTGTCTATGTAATATGTAGTCAGCAAGATGTCCTTCTGCTTTTTTGGGTGGGTTGGATTCGAAAGTTTGCAGAGAAAGTTATCCAGTTGTAATGTGATCAGGTAATGTATTTGGCAGAGAAATCCATTGTCAATATGGCATTCCATGTAAGAGTAGTGATAACAAGATTTTCAAGATGGCTACTATGGTGGCCATATTAGATATTAAATTTTCATTTGAGACCAACTGTACACAACAGGAAGTGTTATGCTGAAAAGTGCATGTTGATGTAACTTACCTTTCAGGTGGAGTACCAATCATAGCAGTTATATTGGACATTATAATGGCACCACTGTCATTTAGCAACCAGACATCATAAGAAGTATTTTAGGGAAAACCCCATGTTGATATAACCATCCATTTAAGAGGGTTTGTGATAACAAAGCTTTCAAAAATGGCCACTTGGTGGCCATACTGGATGTCCAAGTGGTATCATTTAGGACAAATACACATCATATGAAGTATTCTGATGAAAACCATATCTTCTTTTTCTGAGTGGGTAAAAACTGGTAAAACTCTGCAACTTACTCATCCCTGGACTGAACTGATGCAAATCTGTATATTGAGAAAAATCCAAGTCCATTTTCTGACATTAACAAGCACAGAAACATACATCAATCAATTAGTACTTTCATCTGTTTTGCCTCCTTGTCAGTCAAGAACATGTCTCATGCTTGCTTTCACAAAGGTACCTGGTGCAAGCTTTATACTGTGTAAAACTCATTAAAATCTTATGTTCAGAGCGAAGACAGTGGGTTTAAAATCTTAATGCAATACTCCTTTCATAATGATCTATAGTATTAGCAGACCCTCTTGTTTGTACCCCCTCTACCGATTTTAAAACTGAAAAGCACCAAGGATATAACAAAAACATATGGTAGGGTATATGAATAATATAATACAATATACAGTTTGTATACCAAATCAAGGAACTGCAGTTTCACACCCTGCCCTGATATTTACATTCACAGTGATACTTTTCAATAATCCAAGCATCAATTTTTCCCTTTCAATGATCCTGTGAGAAGAGCCTGAAAATGTCAAAATTCTGTGGGGTTTTTTTGTGGTCTGATTAGATAATTTCACAATCAATCTATCTGAGCAGCTTTTCTTTGGTTTTACCTATGGAACTATCAGAACTGGACACTGGATGTCACAATGCTAGGCAAAGTTGCTAAAGTAATATTTGTTCAAACTGTTGAATATACTTGGGATATTAAATTCTAGATTGGGTCCCAGACACAGTGGCATTGGGTTCTACTTTTTAAACACCATGAGCATACAAGGTTTGACCAACAACCTATGGCCTTCTGTACAATGTCTCTGTTTCAGTTTCCTCTAAATGCAAAACTACTTTTAAAATACAGTGGTATCTTACCCATTCTTTGTATAGTTAAACTGAACAGCTCCTTTGACTGTATGCCCTCGTTTATAGCATTGAACAAACTGCCAACCAGTGGGGCTAGTTCATCTCCATTATCATCCTCCTCTGTACCTGAAAAATGAAGACAAAGGAATCAATTCTTTAACTGCACACTGCAACAGGATTATGTCATTTGGTGGAGAAACAGAATTTGCCATTACACTATATAATAGTTTGGGGTTTTTTTTAATGATGTAATCTTTCATAAAACTGGAACACAATATGGAGGATTACAATTTTTATATTTTTATACTTTACATTTTAAAGGAACAAGTAAAACAGCATACAACAGAAACCACAGTAAGCCCTACCATGGGCAATGAAAACACTTCAAGCTCTATCATGGACAAGGAAAAATACTATAAAGCATGGGCAAAGAAACACTATAAGCCCTACCAATCTAATGGAGGTACATAAATAGTATTTGTAAAATAATTAGCCACACTGATAATTTACAAAAATAAAATTGCACCTTCCATCTAAGTTTCTGATCTCCACAAACATTTTGTGGCATTCATCTTCTATTAAGTGTCTAATCTGTCTAAAGCACAGGGTGTAAGTAGATAGAACTTTGTTATGGCAAACCCTCCCTCTAAATATGCAGCTTAGAAAAAAAAATTTCAGCAAAGTTAAACTATGATACAATTACTGATTTTTCTTAAATCAACAGCAAAATTGTCCAGAACACTGCACTTATAAGTCTGAATGCATGCACATAGTATAACAACTTTGACTGGCTACTCTTAACAGATATGCCAGAACTCCTATGGGGAATATGACACCCATTAGTGAGCAATTACAAATGTAGAAAGAAAAAAAATCCTCTGGATAGTTATGAAATATCATTGTGCTGTGTGTTAGGAAAGAAGAAATGTTTTCATCAGGTATCAACTGTTTTCCACTGTATGGCAAAGTGATCAGCCAGTCAACATGCCAGTCTGAGGGATATACTAATACAGACATTTGACTGAAGCCAGTCTGAGGGATATACTAATACAGACATTTGACTGAAGCTACACTCACTTAGCCTAAGCTTTAAACATTAAATATTACAGTTGATAAAATTTGATTACCAGCTAGAGGTTGGGCCTCATCAAAATCTCCATCAAGGTCTTCACCACCTTCAACTTCTTCCTCAGCCCTCTCCTCTTCCTCTTCCCTAGTTGCAACAGTAAAGCGCTAAAATATAAGTAACCTTTTTAAATACATTTTGTGCAAGAATACCATGAAACACTATGCCTCTCCCGTGAATAGCATTCTGATGTTAAAGTATTGTTCCATGGAGCACAAAGTCTACCCCGTGAATACCACTTTGATGTTAAAGTGTTGTTCCATGGAACACAATGTCTTCCCATGAATAGCACTTTGATTTAAAAGTGTTGTTCCATGGAACACAATGTCTCCCCTGAAAATAGCACTCTGACGTAAAAGCATAGTTCCACAGAACACTAAGTCTCCCCTCTGAAAAGCACTTCGATGTTAAAATATAGTTCCATGGAACACCATGTCTCCCCTGTAAACAGCACTTTGATGTTAAAGTAGAGCCATGATTAAAGTAACCAAATTTCAACTCATCCTATTGGATTTTTTTGAGGTTTTACAAAACAGCAATATATGTAGGTTATTTAGACAAAAAATAATAAGGTCTTAGCATCTATTTTTTGTTGCCAACCCCAGTACTCTCACTGCCCCCTCCCCCCGGAAAAAAAAAATAATAATAATAATAATAATAATAATAATAATAAAAATAAAACAATCCAGGACAATGATTTGTGCATCTAACTGAGCTGGTTTTGCCCAGTATTTGAAGCACTTAGTACATTATATATAATGTTTTAAAAAACCTAAAAACACCACAAAAAAACCCTACCTACCTACCTACTCCCTATCCTAATTTTAAAACCAGTGCAATAGGAAATACACACATTTTATTTCTGGCCTTAGTGCTCAGGTAACTGCAGTAAAGTACCTTGTCCATCATGGTAGCTGACCCAGCCTGGCCCAATGGTATGATTAGAACCTACACCCTTTCAGTCATGAATCTGGTACTCTAACAATGAATCCAAATTAATCCAAGTCCATGTCACTCAATAATTACCACGGTTCCTGAGAATGGGTCAAAGGTCAAATGTACCCAAATTTCAATTACAATGCCATTTTCAGATATAATTTTGATCAAACTTCGATCCTACCACAGCAGGTAGAATAATTAGGTGGGATGTAGATGACAGAAACAACTATTTATACTGAATTGAAGCAATTCATAAGAAAATATCAAATATTATGAATATGTTTAAGTAAAACCTAGCAATTTCACTAGTCTTGAATCAAAGCTGACACAGGCAGGTCACCACAAGACTAGATTTTCACTGTAATCCCTTGTTTATTACAATAATGCTTGAAGGGAAAACAAATATCTTAGTAAATTATGTTTCTCTGATAATACTTACCTTATCATTTAACATTAGGATAGCTCTTTCTTCTGGCCCCAAATCAAGCCCTCCCCAAGAAAGAAACATGTCTTTCTGTCCATGTATTAAATAGACAAAGTTAAGCAATTCTTATAGGTTAACTCTCTATTCTACATGCTAGGCAACTACCAATATACCCAGATGTAAGCAGTTTTTCCTGGAGCAAAACCTTAAGAAGATGCTCACACTGCACGGTTGGGTATGAGGGATTATTTATGTGATCAGGTAAGAATTATCCATAAAACACGATTAACTACACAATTTGCTTTCTCCATCATATTAATTACCAGATCACGTTACATTAGGAAAATAGGTAGGGAGGAGGAAATGCTGAGTATCCTACCTCTACCTGTGGCACCCAGTAGGAGCATTATTTCTAATACCAGATGAAATTCTCCTAATGTTCGTTTAGCTCAACAGACCTTTTCTTTACACATACGAGAGCAAGATCGCTGTGGGATTTCACACTTTATCCAGGAAATATGGCCAATACCACATGGTTCTGAGGTTGTACTTTTATCAAAAAAGAGTGGTTCCTATTTGTGTAGAGCTACCACTTGCCCAATGGTTCAGTTCTCTCCTTTGTGAGGCCATGTCCCACATATAGAAACTGGAGAAGGTGGTCTGGGTGTTCATCCAATTGACTCCACTGTGTCTTGAAGTGAGACATTACCTCTGAATGCCTGACTTATGGAAATTGCTCATATTTCATGAGCTGAAATTTTCATCACGCATACCTGTTTTTCATGAGAGAGGTCAGTGGATGCAGTTTTTTGGGGAAACTCCTTTTAACCAAGCAGCTAGTGCTTGTGTTATTGTTTTGCATTCTGGACATGAGAAGCAGAAAAATCCTGGTCTGTCTCCTGTCATGTTATCTATACACTTCAGATAATGCCATAGAATGCATACCAAATCTTGGTGCTTTGCCTCTCTTGACATATTGATCATAAGAGGGGATAATAGTTATTTGTCGACTTAACTTGGTCACATGATGGCTCACGTGGTCACTTAACTTGAACAGCGCAGTAAAAAAAAATGCCAATTTGCATGTAGGCCTGAATAGCCTGATCTAAGAATCAGATTCCCACACTGGAAATAAATTTAAAAGTAAAACTGTTTCCAACAGACTAACACGTGGGTTGAACATGACCTTGGTAATGACTAATCATTTCCACTCAATGTTTACAAAATCGGAACCAAGGTCAAGAACTAGGTTATATAAAAATATAACTGAGCAATAGACTGTGTGTTTATCAGGTCAAAACAGAAAACTGAATTTTCTACAAAAAAAATCAAATCCAGTGAATAAAGTTATTACAATAACATGTAATGAAAATAAAAATAAAATAAAAGAGAATTTAAAACTAACACACAAGCAATTAAATTACACACACCTAACACTTCCCCCCATAAAGAAAAAGAAAGATTTATATAATAAAGCTTTCTTTTTACCATATGTAAATTATACATGAGGTAAAACAAAAATTACATAAGAAAACTCTTATGAATTATACAAAGTGTACATGAAATAATATTTCTATACACAGGAAAGTGCATCTGCAATTAAATTATCTTTTCCCTTGATGTGTCTGATCTCAAGATTATATTCTTGTAAAAACAAACTCCACCTTAATAATCTTTGATTTTTATTTTTCATCTTGTCGATGAAAGTAAGGGGGTTGTGATCACTAAACACAACAACTGGAGAAGGAGCTGAACTAATGTAAACTTCAAAATGCTGTAATGCCAATATTAAAGCCAAACATTCCTTCTCGATTGTTGAGTAATTTCTTTGGTGCTTATTCAATTTCTTAGAGAAATAGCACACTAAATGATCAACACCATTTCTATCTTCTTGAATCAATACTGCTCCAACCCCAACATCACTTGCATCAACAGATAGTTTAAATGGTTGATTGAAAATTTGCAGCTGTAAGAACCAGCGCACTTTTAAGTATGGCCTTTAACCTATCAAAAGCCTCCTGACATTTAACAGTCCAATGAAACTTGTTTCTCTTGCTCACCAAGTTTGTCAGGGGTTCAGCAATATTAGAAAAATTGGAACAAAATTTCCGATAGTATCCAGCCATACCTAAAAACCGCATCAGCTGCTTTTTACTGACAGGCACAGGAAAATCAGAGATAGCCTTGACCTTAGCATCTTTAGGTTTAACTTGTCCATGTCCCACAATATGTCTGAGGAAAGTTACACAAGCACGGCAGAACTCACTTTTTGTTAAATTGATCGTCAAACTTGCATCAGTGAGCCTGTCAAAGAATTTCCCAATTGTTGCTAGATGTTCTTTTCAGGTGTCATTGTAGATGATGACATCATCAATGTAAGCATCACAATTATCTAGACCAGAGGGAATCATATTCATCAAACGTTGAAAGGTACTTGGGGAACCCTTCATCCCGAATGGCATTACTTTATATTGATAGAGTCCATCTGGAGTCACAAATGCCGAAATTTCCTTTGCCCTTTCCGTTAGTGGAATTTGCCAAAATCCTTTCAGAAGGTCAAATCTGGTGACATACTTGGCATTTCCAATTTTATCAATATCAAGTATTCCTGTTTGAGAGGGTTCATCCTGTATGGGTGTTGTTTCACAGGTTTAAAATTCACAATTTCAACGTCATGAAAAATTTTGTTTGTCCTTGTAGTAACATCTGGAAATAAGTGCTCATATTCAAATAATAGCTGTTTAAGTTCATTCTTTTCCTGTTGTTGCAAATGTAAAAGTTTCTGGTCCAGATTTTTCATAATTTCCGAAGATTTGTCACTCCAAAATCAATAGTGTCCAACTGAATTCCTTCACTTAAATCCTCAGTGAGTGGGACAGGTATAACTAAATTAATTGCATGATTTACTTGGCTATCTCTCTCAATATACTCCTTCAACATGTTAATGTGGCAAAGTTGTTTTTGTTTTCGCCTCCCAGGAGCATTTATGATGCAATTTAAATCATTTACTTTCTTTTCAACCGTGTACAGACCATAATACTTGACCTGAAAAGGATTTTGTGGAATGGGCAAGAGAGCTATAACTCTATCACCAGGCTGAAAACTCCTTTCCTTTGAGTTTTTATCATATCTTAATTTCATTTTTGACTCAGTAGAGTGCAGATTAGCTCTTGCGATCTCACAAGCCTTTGACAACTTATACTTAAAATTAGATACATAATCAAGAAGATTAAGTTCAGTATCTTCATTAGAAAGAAGTTTCTGTTTCAACAACTTTAATGGTCCACGCACAGTGTGTCCGAAAACTAGTTCAAAGGGACTGAATCCTAAAGATTCTTGAACTGACTCCCTAACAGCAAACAAAAGTAAATGAATGCCTTCATCCCAATCTTTACCCATATCAAAGCAATATGATCGAATCATATTTTTCAAAGTCTAATGAAATCTTTCTAAAGCCCCTTGGCTCTCAGGGTGCCAGGCAGAAGATTTGAATTGTTGAATGCCTAATTCAAGCATAACTTGCTGGAAAATTCCTAACATAAAATTTTACCCTTGATCTGATTGAACAGATTTGGGAAGGCCAAATTGAGTAAAAAAAACTTTATCAAAGCTTTTACTATAGTTTTGGTTTTAATATTCCTCAAAGGAATTGCCTCTGGGAATCTTGTTGACGCACACATAATGGTCAACAAATATTGGTTGCCTGACTTGGTCTTAGGTAAGAGACCAAAACAATCTACCATGATTCTGCTAAATGGTTCCTCAAAAGTAGGAACAGGTTGCAGATGAGCCTTAGGTATCTTCTGATTGGGGTTTCCTACTATTTGACAAGTATGACAAGATCTACAAAATTTACAAACATCACTTTTGATTTTTGGCCAATAAAAGTGAGTCAAGATCTTGTGATAAGTCTTATTAATCCCTAAATGACCAGCCAGAGGACTTTCATGGGCCAAACTAAGTATTTCCTGTCTGTAAGATTTTGGAACTACAATCTGATAGTTCAATGACCACTTGTCACCAGCAGGTACCTCGGGAGGTCTCCATTTTCTCATAAGAATTCCATTTTTAATGAAATAACAGACAGGTACTTCAGTGGCTTCAGTTTCACTAACAGCCCTCTGAAACAAACAGGAGATCTCAGGATTTTTTTCCTGTTCGACGACAAGTGATTGTCCTTTAACACCCTGATTAGATAAAAGAGGATCACTGTGATCAATACCTTTTGATTGATCCAAACAAGGAGTGAAAGTGACCTCATCAAAAGCCTGACCAATATATGTGTCAGCTAAAGGAATATTTTCCTTATCAAAATCATTCTCAAGAGCTTTCTTTGCCATAGCTCTAGTAACTGCATAAGCTGGGTATAATTCAGGGAATTCTTTTTCAATAGGATCAACTTTCTGATCCAAAGAAGGCTTGTCAGTTACAAGTGGATTAACCACAACCTTGTCTCCAGCTAGGTCGTTGCCTAGTAAGAAATGAATGCCCTCAAAGGGTAAAGAAGACACTATACCGACCGTCACATGTCCTGAAACTAGGTCTGACAACAAATTTACACAATAGAGAGGAACATTAACAAAGCCGCACTCTACTCCTTGAATGAAAACACTCTCATTAGAAAAAGACTTCTCAGAAAAAGGCAAAGTATCTGATAATAAAAGACTCTAAGAAGCTCCTGTATCCCTTAAAATTTTAATAGGGACAGGATTGGCCAAATCACCCAAGAGTGATATAGAACCCTTCGACATGAATGGTTCATAATTCTCCATAATAAAATCAGACTGGGGTTTATTAGACCCAACAAATATATTGATTTCAATACATGACTGTGACCTTGACCTCTTAGAAATAAGAGCATTTGGGATAGGTCTATCTTGATCCTGATGCCTATATTTCAATTTGAAGCAATCAGAAATAATGTGTCCTTTCTTTTTGCAATAAGTACATGTAGGAAGAGACAAGGATTTTGAATCAAGTTTATCAGAAGCTTGATTTTTTAAAGTTGTGCCAGATTGAGTTTTAGAAAGAGTCATATTAGGCTGAAATACCTTTTTACCAGTAGACTGCTGAGTGAAAGACTTGCCTACAACAGAAACTTTATGAGTTAAGAAATACTTATCAGCAGCAAGAGCAGCATTTTCCAAGGTTTCGATCTGATGCTCTTCAAGATAAGTCTTAATGTCACTATGGACACAATTCTTGAACTCTTCAAGTAATACAAGTTGTTTGAGACTTTCATAATCATGTTCAACTTTCTTGGCTAAGCACCATCTATCAAATAACTGCTCTTTTTCGCTTGCAAAATCGACATGAGTTTGTCCAGCATCTTTTTTATTATTCCTAAATTTTTTCCGATAAGCCTCAAGGGCTAACTCGTAACCCTTTAAAATGCATTCCTTAACTACATCATAGTCAGCACTTTGGTGAACTGACATTGAATGGTAAATATCACTAGCTTTACCAATTAGTACACATTGTAGTAATTGAGTCCAATGCTTCCTTGGCCATTTCAAATTTTCAACAACTTTTTCAAAATGAGGAAAATATTTGTCTACTTCTTTTTCTCTAAAAGGGGGCACTAACATGTTATTTCTTGTAATATCAAAACTTGAATTTGTATGTGAAGTGGGATCATGCTTTTCACTTGCCAGCTCCATTTCTTTCATTTTAATTTGACATTCCCTTTCATCCTTCTCTCTTTGTAATTGCATGTATATCTCTCTCTCCTCTTTCTCAAATTGTAACTGCATTTGTTTCTCTCTCTCCTCTTTTTCATATAGCATTTGTTTATCTTTCTCCCTCTCCTGTCTCTCTCTTTCTCCTCTTCTAATTGTAACTTCATTTGTTTATCTTTCTCTTTCCTGTCTCTCTCTCTCTCCTCTTTTTCAAATTACAACTGCAATTGTTTCTCTTCTTTCTGTAAATGCATTTGGTCTTTCTCTTTCTCCAGTTGCAGTTGCATTTGTATTTGTTTTTCCTCTTTTTCTTTCTGAAGCTCCAGCTTCCTTAACTCTAATTCCATTTTGTATTTTAATTTTAATTCCTTCACTTTTATATCAGTGTCTGATGCAGACTTACTGATCGAATCCAAAACACTTTTATCGAAAACAATCTTGTCTACCAAATCCTGGATCAAAATGTTTTTTATTTCTTGCTTCGTTAAGGAAGATTTTGCTTCAGAAAGATTGTATTTTCTGGTAAGTTCAAGCAACTCATCTTTTTTCAAACTATCCAACTGCTCCTGAGTAGGACTAGAAAGAAAAGTCTCCACTTTTGATGACATTGTTTTAAAAAGCCTGTTGATTCCACTAAAAATTTCAAACAAAATATGAAATAGTACTTGGGATTTAAAATATTCTGAAAACTAGGTGAAATTAAATTTCACAAAACAATTTTTTTTAAAAATATTTTAGCCAAAATTCATATATCCCAAAGACGAGAACCCCAATTTTCCTTTGTTATGTGTAGGCTCGTACAAAAGTAACAAAAGAAAAGGGTGAAGTCAACAAGCTTTGTAAATTTAACAAAATAATTTATTTCCCTAGAAAACAAGGTAAAAATATGAAACAGGACTTACGGTTTATGAATATAATCCAAAAATTAATCTTAGAATTCAAAAATATAAGTTCTATCACTAAAAAGTTCTAATTGAATCCAGGTTCGAATCTCGATGAAGTTCCAATATGGAAGGCGATGACAACCTCTATAACCAGTTTGTGTTGATGTGTCAACAGTTCCTTCTTGAGTCACCAAGAATATAATTCTGGATTTTGAATTCCAAATAATTTAGTAAATGTCTTTGTCCAAGAATTTCAATGAAAAAGAGTATTTTCCAGGGTGAATAAATTATTTTCAATAAAAAAGCTCAATTCAAATGGCAACAACAAGACAAATACCTTGAGCCCAATAGTATATTTTTACGACTCATCAAATCCACTTGAAAATGTCTGCTTTAACCCACGATTTTAGATCACATGATGGCTCACGTGGTCACTGAACTTGAACAGTGCAGTAAAAAAAATGCCAATTTGCACATAGGCTAGAATAGCCCAATCTAAGAATCAGATTCCCACACTGGAAATAAATTTAAAAATAAAACTGTTTACAACAGACTAATACGTGGGCTGAACATGACCTTGGTAATGACCAATCATTTTCACTCAATGTTTACAAAATCGGAACCAAGGTCAAGAACTAGGTTATCTAAAAATATAACTGAGCAATAGACTGCGTGTTTATCAGATCAAAACAAAAAATTGAATTTTCCACAAAAAAAATCAAATCCAGTGAATAAAGTTATTACAATAACATGTAATAAAAATAAAAATAAAATAAAAGAGAATTTAAAACTAACACACAAGCAATTAAATTACATATATGTAACAACAGGTTGGTTGTTGTGTGTTCAATGCCATTTTTCAGCATATGATACATGGCAACCAGTATAACTGGTGTAGGAAGAACCCAGGGAAATCCTGGTAAGAACTACCAACCTATGCAAATATATGGACTGTAATGTGAAAATATGCATTGGACAGGTTTTGGCTAACCATATAGTCATCCCATAAACTGACTAAGCCTTTGGAAGTCGATCACAGATCTCAATTTGCCAATGGGGTTCATCACCAGAAACAGTCCGGAGTAGAAGATCTGTGTAATTGGCTTTTGTACAACTCCACCGCTCATTTAATGAGTAAAAGATGCATCTCCTTCTGGAGGATATCTGCCTTCATGGGATTACTTGCAGTTTCCATCATGATGGGAGATGTTGAAAGTGGAGAAGGTCGGAAGAACAAGATTTTACAAAAACAAGTTGTGAGTCACCAGCTGGTGTGGAAAATTGTAAGTCACTGACAAGTGGCAGGAGGCTTGGAGGAGGAGAAACTTTTTCTTTCTTCAATCCCTGCCTGCCAACTAAGACTTGGGGTGTATGACCTATCATTTGCTTGGCCATGTTTACTTGTCTTTGTTTGGGATATAACATTCCTTACTAGCTTGGAGGCTGTATTGAAGGCATCCTAATCCACCTTACAACAAAGTGGGGCAGTCATGTTAAAGATGAAAATATCCTTGTTATCAGGTATTTCTGAACAATATGCATCAGTGCATGACTTGCATCAGTGAGTCAAGTAACTAGCTGGCAAATGACTCTTGGAAAAAAAAGGCTTTTGCATTACCAGGTCATGAATTCTTTTCTGAAAGAAGCCTGATGATTTCTGCAACTTTTTAAGACAAGCAATGTTCTTAATGATGGATTGTCATCATCATCATCTACATCCACATATGTTTTGATCTTATTGGTAGTGATGACTGTAGGTGAAGGATTTCTCTGACTGCTGCTTTAAAGCTGAATTCTGTCCACTCCATTGTCAGTACTGGTGATTCAGGATTTCTGTTTGCTATATGGGATTGTAATCCATTTGTACACTTTGTGTCTATGGGCAGAGCATTAAATATCGCAATGATGGCATGCATCATTTTCCCCACAGGATATGCCACTAAGTGTGGTGGTATAAAAAATGCCCATTCGGCTTGACAGAAAACTCCATGAATAAAGCCAGCTGTTTGGCACAAGATAATGTGTCTAGTGGCATATGCAGCCAGACAGCTCGCTAGTTTGAGATAACTGACCCATGACCACTGTTGTCATATGTTGCTTATTTTTATGGATTGGTTGGTACAGCTGGCCGGTCATTTTTTAAATGATTTTTTTTTTTGTTTTCCCCCTCCATTCATATGATCTAAATAGTGCAACTTCAAGTCAGCCAAGAATGTTCTCATGCACAGACGGAATATAGGATATTGTACATTCATGCCTCACATGCAGAGATAAGTTTGACTCAACACCCTCATGCCCATTAGGTGGGGCGATATTTGACATAGGATTCTCATGTCTTGTGGGCAGAGCAAAAGGCTTATCCCAAATAGGATTCTGATAAAATTCTTCCGGTTCCATTATTGATAACCTCAACAATAAAGCTTTATTAATTCAAGATCATTGTGTAATTCCAACTATCAGTTGGAGTTGTCTCTCATTCTGATTACATTATGATTAGGCACTGTCTTCTGTATCATCAAAGAGATGGTGTGGGTGGCGGAATCATCTTGACATCCCCCATGAGACTCATCTGCAATTCATACATGGAGTGTGAACTCCGTACTTTGTACCGAGATGAAATTGACATTGCTCTTTTCATGAGGCCCTTGAGTTACTACTCAAGAATATTAGCCCATGTATTTTTGGATCACACTGCACACACTTCAAAGGAGTGTGTTAATGACCACTTGGCACAAAGAAGACACATATCATGGACATCCTCCACAACTTGGAATCACATGCATTTAGTGTACTTTGTTGTCATCTCTGTAATGAAGAGGAGAATAAACAAAATTTGAAATAAATGCCAATTACATTATAAATGGAATCAATGTCTAAACACAGTGCATGGGAAATTCTACTTGTGAAAATGTATGTTGCTGCTCAAAGTCAGCTGTGTTGCCAACAAAAACAAAACAACAACAACAAAAAAAAAAGAACAGTACAAAAATGTCACGATATCAATAAATTCACCAGATTTTTTTACACAAATGTTGTTTGCACCATATAAAACATTTTGACTTGCTGTACCAATTTAAATAAAATGTGGATGATTAAATTTAAGCACAAGATTAACTGGGCTGTATGATGGATATCTTTGCAGCATGACAGGGAAAGTTAAAACCATTTACATCAAGATATAATGGTAGCCACCCAGAAGGTAGAAAGGGGAGTTAATCAGTAAGAGTTGCTTCCCTCTGTCTATCCAAGATATAGACAGAGGCATTTGTTCTTTCCTGGAGGGCTGGATTCAGAGGTAGCCAAGAAAATTATCCTAATATAATGTGATCAGGTAATATATCTGATGGAGAAACAATGATTTTATACTACAGCAAAACTTACTGCATGTGACATTTGCTCTTTAAGAATTTCCTGCCTCCTTTTAAATTCCTCCCAGTATGTATGTTCCAGTTCTGGAAATGTGGTCACCTTCAAGGAGTTCTTTGAGAACTTTGTTTTGTGTGAGTAACCTAAAATGTATGAAAATTGAGACAGTTTTTATTGTGAAGGAGGAAAGTCATGCAACAGATCAACTTTAAACATTCAAAATTTCTCAAAGTTCAACAACAAAAACAGCATCTTATCAGCAATTGAATAAAAACGAAAAAAGTCTTATTATCTGAAGAAAAAAAGCAGTTGTTAGACACATTTTAAGAAAACTCGCTAATTTTATTTATGTAAATGACTGAAGACAGATCACTGATTGCAGTACTTTTTTTTATCACTTTTATCTAGCAAACAGTTCTCTAAACAAAGGTATATCTGTAAACAAAAAAGGTGACTTTGTCAACTGTGATCAGTATCTCCATGTTAGAAGGCACAGAAAACATTGTAACATTAGAGAATGTGTAACAGAGATACACAAGATGCAAATACTTTCACTTAAAATTAAAGTACTGAGCAAACAGTCAAAACTTACAGGATATGAGATATTCTGTCACTGGAGGTAATTTCTTTGTATCTGTAACTGGTTTCTTCTTTCTCTTCTTGGGTTCAGATTCATTCAAACCAGGCGGAAGTTTACATTTACAACCTGCAACAAACTGAAATTTAATACTCTTGCCTAATAGGGAGCATCCATTGTACAAAATTTCTGATTAGCACACAGGTTATAAATTTTATGGTGGGGGGGGGGCTGGGCTGCAAAGAGGGGTGCCTCATTTGATAGAAGCATTTTATTTCAACTGCAGGGACTAATTTGTAAATAAAGGACTCACTTACCTGCCAAGGCCTATCTTGGGTTAAAGTGAAAAGAAAAGAAGTCAATTTTTTATGTAAAATATGTTTTTTTCAATAATACTAACCTGATGATATGTCAGAAGTATATCAACTACCTTGCAAATACAACCCTCCATAACTAATAAGTCATCTACTTGACAAAGTGGAAGTCAGATGAGTAGCTCCCTTTGGATAGATGGATTAATGCAAATCTAATCAATGATCCATTACTATGGAGCACAGGTACATGATTTTCCAAGTATGTTAAGGGGTGGAAAGCTTGGGAGGGTATGCCCACATGATAAACATTATTTAAGAAGTCAATTTTTAGAATAAAATATACTCAGGGAGTGACAATTCTAATGTCCAGATTCCTGGACTAGAGAATTTCAATGTTGGTCTGGTATAAATATTAAGAAAACATGCTGGGCAAGTACATCTTTTTCAGACAAGATACTTATCACCAACATTTGGCCATCCTGGTAAT
Organism: Megalonaias nervosa; assembly: GCA_016617855.1. Classification (NCBI taxonomy): domain Eukaryota; kingdom Metazoa; phylum Mollusca; class Bivalvia; order Unionida; family Unionidae; genus Megalonaias; species Megalonaias nervosa. The sequence continues at coordinate 40,499 of JAECUM010001897.1, read as the reverse complement.
AATTACCTGCACTGTGATATAATACTAGCCCTAGAAAATGGTAACACTATGTATGTATACATACAACTGCGTCACTCAGCAAACTGTGGCCTAAGACAACAAATCACATGACTTTACATGCACAGGCAGCATGACAAAACGATCAAACTACTCCTGAGTGTTAGTGTGTTTATTATGATACAGAAATAAACTGCTGGATCTAAAGGAAACCATACGTTTTTTCTCTTCTAAAGGCAAAAGAATTGCTTACTTGGCCTTTCCATGGAATTGCCAAAGCTCTAGCAATCTTAATATGATCGACCATTAGACTGTAGAGTTGTTTACTTGATCCATGTTCCTAAAAGTTATACATGATGTCTTATGTGTAATAATACAGGAATAATGCTCATTAATCATTGTGACACTGGATTTACACCTGGGAAAACTTTTACACTGGCATTTTGGAAGTCTTCTATAACACATTAGTGATTGGTGTATATTGATAAGCAACATAAGCAATGGATTAGATATTAGATATGAAATATTAACATATAATGGTTTCTCGTAAGGAATTTGGGCTCTGTGACAAAATATTCTTTGCATACAATCAACAGTTGAAATGAAAGGGTAAAGCCAGGTACCAAATGAAATTCAGTGTTCTATTTGTTCACCTCATCTTTTGGTTTATTTTAGCAAAAGTGCTAAAAAGTTGTCTGCTTGCCAAGGAGGAAACCAGATGAGAGTGGTCTTGACTTGGATTGAGCAACTGTGCATAAGTCCACTCAATCGTAAGTCACAACAGGAATTGGTTATGGATGCTATTCAATGGATGTAAATAGAGAAACAGATTTGAAAGGTGTGCCTGCATTATGATCAGAGAAAGTATTATCAAAGAAATGTAGTTTTGTGCATGTGTAAAATTAATTTTAATTAAGTAATAATTACCTGCTATAATCCTGGCACTGAAAATGATGGACATCAGAGTGGGTAGGGGAGAAGGAATTGTGCAGTAATAGCAGGTATTACATAATTAAGATCAGTTTTACTACCCCACAAAACTATGTTGCATTAGCACTAATATATTTCCAACTATAATGCCAAATTTGCCAATCTGGAAGGAAGGTGATTGTCAATGATTAGCTGTCAAGTGATTTTATCAATGTTTTCAGGAGGATGTTCTTCTGCCAACTGAAGGATGGCTTTACACCTTCTCAGGCCGATACAATTGGACCCACAAAAAAAGTACTTTCTGGTGTGCCCTTGATTTACAGTAAAATGTTGAGAAAGTCAGACCGTTTTACCCTTTCCTGGTTCCATCAATAGTCCAAAAGCAGTCGGTCCATAGTTTTCAACTACTTTCATCAGAATAGCTATAAATCCAACAGTTCAACAATAACAACATCTCCATCCAGAAATACATTTACTGTAAAGACAATATACATAATTATATGTTTCTTTTACTAAGGAAAGAAGCATCTTTTCCTAAAACCAGTATCACTCTACCTGTTCTACCTATATTTATTAAATAGTTTACCTTCCCTGCTGCAATTCTGCAATCTGGAAACATTTTCTTAAAATTACAGTTTAATGAATTGTCTATTTTCAATGGAAAGTTATCTTAGTCAAAATCTTGCTCATCATCACTTCAGCATGGATCATGCGCATTTCCTCACTGTCTGACACTATTCTTGACACAGTGAGGACAGAGACTTATTTATGGCTTTTATTTTAGTCAATTCCTTGAGGGATTGGTAATCCACATGTCCCTGTACATGCTTCTACCACCATGTCAACAAATCGATTCACATAACCACAGTGAACATAATGAACTCCTATTTTAGACTGTTTCATAAACAGCCAAATATATGTGTGTGTAATCTGGATTTTTAACGTAGCTTTAAAAAAATGTTCAGTCCTATTGCTACAGAGTGTGCAGTGTGGCAGTTTATAGTGATGTCTAGCACTGGGGCATCATGCCGCAGACATGTAGCATGATGTCCAACCCAGTCACATTATCCTGACACCAGGCCGACATGTTCTAACACTAACTTCTTAATGCTGAGCATCAAGTGAGGCAGCTGTTAGTATCATTTTAATAAGTCTTTGGTACGACTTGGCCGGGGTTTGAACCCGCGACCTTCTGCATCCAAGGCGGATGCTCTAAGCACTAGGCCACCAGAGCAGTCGCCAAATATATGTATACATCTTTAGAAACTTCTGGCTACCACTTGACTTTTCGACTTCTTCAAATTTTGTTTTCACACCATGCTTGCCCACTATTTTGAAAAACAACTACTGATCATATTCCTTTAATGCCTGCAGAAGTTTTACTGGTTTGCGGGGAAACCAATGAATAAGCACTTCTTTGACATTGATCAAATAATTTCTTTTAACGAAAAGAAAATATGGATGTGGAATGAAAGGCTCGGGCATGTTAATTATTTGCTAACTCAGACATCCTGTAGTTTTGCTTAAATGTTCCATAGTCAGTATTTATTTAGGCTTTATCCCTACTAAAATACTGAGTATCTGTACGGGTAAGCAGGTCTGGAAAGTGGAGTGTGAACAACAAAAGGCAGATTTTATCACATTATCCAAGAGAAATTATTCAAAACAGCCAAAGATGCTGCAATAACCAAGACCTCATAGGCACTGATTTTCATGAATGAGTTAGAGATGTTGCAAGGTTACTTCCCTTGGACAAGTAAACTGTGACCTGTAACTTGAAAGAGCAGTGGTTCCTGTTTTGTCACAAATGCCATTCATACTTAACAGCATGTTCCATACAGGTGCATTATATATAGTGTATGATGAAGTAAATAGATTAGGACTGAAACTAGCCACAGCTTCTATGGATACAACCAATGGAAGAAGACAGTACTGGTTTAGGTAATATATCAGAATGAATTGGCTGGAGGATAGGGACTCACGAGGAATTTGTTGTTTTGAACCAATCGCTGGGCTGCTTGAAACTATTATGTGCAACTATTATGAATTTTCCCGTGAATTCATCTGGGTGAATAATTTTCTTATAAAGCTATGGCCGAGTGGTAAAAAGTGGAATGAAAAGTTAACAAATCAGGCTAAAACTAAACTTGACTCTGACAAGGAATATGGTTATAAAAAAGAAAAGAAAACAGGAGTTCAATGATTCTTGGCTGCAGGAGTTTCTTTGGCTTAAAGCCAATAAAGATTGAAATATCACATCTTGTAATATCTATATATATAAGAGATACCCCTCAACTGCAGATTAAACCAGTGGATTGTTTGCAGGACAGCTTACCACAAGGAAAGAAACAATGTTAACACACCAAAATATTGCAAAGCTCAATACGTGTTACTTATTTCATAATGAAAAGATCAAATCATAGAAACATGAAGTTGTGGATGATTTAGACAGTGATCAATACAGGGCCTTCCATTACATTAAAAGTTGATGGGTGAGTTGCCAAAGTGAGCAGGGGTTTGGAGAACTCCCCCAATGGGGATACAGTGTGTTTTAAAAGTAGCCGGGTATAAAGTAAACGTAGCCAGGTAAATCACCTGGCTCCCAGCTGATAAGCAAAGCCCTGCAATAAATACAATGTCAGCCAAACCAAGTGTTAAAGGAAGCTGTTTTACACAGCATATGACATAGCAAAGTGGAGAAAATCTTTTCCAGACTATTAATTTCTTTTGTGAGGTTCAAATAAAAAAATGGAGTTAAACTTGGAACAGATCACATCAACAGAACTGCATCCATAGATTACATCAACATCCATTTTTACAGTCTTTTCAGCAATGAAAATGTGGACAAGTGGGTCCTTTATACAGATAAGTAAACTGGGGGGGGGGGGTTGATTTACAAGGTAATGGATATTACCATTAACTTTTCTTTTATATAAATTTAACAGAATTTGAACACTTTTACCTTGCATATCTGATCTTGTTGAACTTTGTATTTAAATTTATTCCGAAGGCTTTATTTCCTAAGGTTTGTGCACAATTCTTCTTTAGAACATTTATCAAACCCAACTGTTTGTTGGCACCATATAGCGACTATTATGCTGAGGTGCAGTTAATACCACTAAATATTATGATCAGGAAATGCATCTGAAGAATAAATAGTAAGACAACAAAACCAGAACACAGAAAGCTCACATACCTATCAAGAACCAGTGTGAAATCAATGATTTGTACATAAATCACCTCTACGAATCTTTTAGTAGTCCCTAACATCCATTCTAAACAATAACTGTCATCAAGAAAATAAATTCAGACTAAAGCTATTATGATAACAAAATGTTGGTCCCTTTTCTAACTAAAGTTCTTTGGCAAATATTATCATTACATTTTATCTTTCAATCTTTTAAACATGTAAAATTTTAATTGACAATATATAGCTAGCATTGTGCTGACATATTGTAAAACCATATAATACATATATACATGCTACTGAAGGAATAAAGACAAAAAACATTTAAACATCAAGATATAAAATGAACAGATTTTGACAAAAGACAATATTGCATTTCTCTTGTTTCTCACTTTTCATGAGACTTGATAGCAGTTTTCTGTTTCAATGCCGTCACACAACCCCTTGAATCAAATCATATTTTCTTTGCTATTGTTTACACAGCTCGTGGTAAGTCAAGTGTGAGCTATGTCAGACATTTGCATTATTAGTCTGATTACATCTAAACAAAGGGAAACAACTCATTCCAGTTCCTAGCACAGTCATGTACAAATCCACCAACTAAATTTTACTGTATTTTGCTCTTTACAAAAAATGTTCAAGTAGTTTTTTCCCGAGAATTCATGTACTTTTCAAAAAACAAAACCCACTATTTTTACAAATTAAGGAGTTTTCAAGGCAACCCTTTGAATTCAAGGACCTGTTGTTGCAAGGGTGCGGTACTAATAGAGGTGCATACAGAATCCTAGTATGTAGCATTAACAGAGCTTAGGAAATCAAGTGAAAACACACAATTAAACCAAAGTCAATTAAGTGTGACATACAGGTCAGTGACCTACTTTTGTGATGGTGTATCATTCTTCAAAATGTATTCCCTCACCAAGTGTAATAAATCCTGGTTCAAAAGTATGAAATGCATGTCATGGTGTACTTTTGTTGCAAGGGTGTTGTACTAACAGAGATGTATACAATCTAATTTTAATGATTTAAAGGTCGCCGGCCATACTCTGACATTTATTTTTTTTTCAGATTTGCATTACGTGAGTAAAAGCAGTCATACTCGCACAAAAAGAATACAAAATTATGAAGAGTAAAGATGATATAATAATTTAATTACGCAAAATATAAGTATACAATGCTGTTACCTCCCCTTAGCTAAGACTTCCCACCTATAGAGGATGCCAACCGGAAATGACCTATATTTATCCCCAGCGGAGAAAGTACATGCTTCTTGTTGTTGAAAACAAACACTACAGACTATGGAAGGGGAACATTTAGATGAAACTACTGAAAATGAATTTACAGTTCAGCCTTATATGTATGAGCCTATGCCAGCCAACAATAAAGAGGAAGCCAAATCATCGGATTCTAAGTCAGACACAATAGATTACGAGCAACATTGGAACGATGAAGTAAACAGAGTTGGGAATGTTGAGTGGTAAGCCACTTTCACCGTTTTATATATTTATTAACAGTTAGTTATTCTTTTATTTCTATAAGTTTGATTACAAGAGACGAAAAGGAGAACTTTGAACAACTATTTGTTTTCCACACCCCAACAGCTTGTCTCACAATGCAAACAAATCGTACATGATCCTATCTCCACCACTCCCACCCGCTAGAGCTTGTAACAAATTAATTTAACTTTAAGAGCATTGGTCAATGGATAGAGGGCTGGGGGGCCCAGACTGTAACAATGTAATACACCCAGCTCACTATCCATTGACCAATATTCTAAATTTCATTTGTATTGAACTCCTGTGCACAGACCAGATTTTTTTTTTAAAATACAGTATATACATACATTGATGCATATGCATGTTAAAAACTCTGTAATCTACTGCAAGCTGCAGTATGTCTTCTTGCCAAATAGGAATATAAGAATTGCCACAATTTATTGTACTGTCTCATTTTTCATGTTTTCTAGGGAGAAAGTTAATACACTAGCGCAGTCCTCTTTGGACTTGAATATTTCTTAGTCTAGCATTTTTGTCATACTTTCTTAGTAACATAATTCAATGCTCAAGCTAGATAAAATTGCAGCTCTGTTCCCAATCCTTCTCTGCCCTTCAACATCTTCTAATCAACAAAATTCTTTCTCGAAACTAACTTTTTAAAATGAAAAATATTCACTTACATATCACTTTTTAAAATGCGGTATTATGGATTACATGCTACATTTCATCATCGGATCAAGTACTCTTATTAGAATTTCAAAAAGTCCCATTTTTTCAAAAAAGTGACAATCTTCCTTTTGTGAGAAATTATTACCTGGAGCATTGCAAATTGTGCTTTAAAAATATAATTCCCATATTACCTTCCAGTAGAGATTTTAGCATGTTGCAAAATTCATTAGCTCCCTCTGAAACACTCCTCCAATTTTACCAACAAAAAAATAAACATTTAGTTGTTCCATTACTTTCAACCTAAAACATGTGAATTGTGTCTCAATTAGTCAAAGTATTATTTTCTTATACTTCTTTCCTATAGCATGTTATTTTAAAAGCAATATTTTAAACCTTTTTTTAGGCAGAAAATCATGGTGATTTTATTTTGAAACATATATGTAAAAATATTTTCACTTTCAGGTGTTTGTGTAACAACTGTCATCCCATGGAGATGCAGTCAGAGTCCATGTGCTGTAAACATTATGAGAAATTGCAGTGTAAGCTGGAATCAGTTTCTGACTGCATTACTCAGCATGAAGGGTTCCTGGGAAATTGCCTCAACCCAGACGTTTTAGAAGTGTCCTTATATGAATTTCTACAGGCCAATGGACCCATAGGTGATGAGGAGCCAATACAGGAGTAAGTTAACTGTTTCAGAATTCAACTGTAGAGTTGCAAGCACATTTTATATTGCAGCAAATTTATTTATAAAAAATATTATAAAATACAGAAAAGAATAAAAAATATTAAACAAAGGTATGATATATTTCATTTATTCAACCATCCAATAAGAATTTAGATTTGTCAGTAAAACTCTCATGGTAATGAGGGATTACACAGCTGACAGTTAATTTCTTTCTTTTTTGTCTGGCAGAGTGTATAGACATATTGCCTATGAACGACTTGCTCGCTGGATATGGCACAGACTTGCCAAGTGTGACAGGTGGGTACTACCAGCATGTGCTGTGAATGCCGTCAGAACCAGATTTCCTTTGGAGAACTACAAAGGGTTTGAGTATGCCAGAGACTTCTGACTGCAAAATCTTGATCTGTGCATGGTGATGGTTTCTTCTTTGGGAACTTTACTGGCTGCGCTGGTAAGAGGTGGTGATGGCTGGAGATGCCTTGCAGATTCCTCTTCAGCCTCTCTGTGACAATTGTAGTGTTGACGAAGAATGATTAATTCATCCAACAGAGCAGCCACATATTCTGTTTAAAAGAAAAGATCTTATGAATATTCATTCCTATCAAGACAATTTTAGATTCTAAAACATTTTTAAGATATGATAAAATAAATATATTTAATTGTATCACATGGCCATGAAAGTGTTTATTCATAGAAGTTCTAGATATTAGGCAAATTAATTCTTGCATAAATTTAGTAGTACGTTGAGTATTTTTGGTGAGAAGCAATTGTTTTATCATGGAAATATTTCTGGTTTTGTTTAGCTATTGCGTGCAATAGTTGCATGATTATAAATTATTTATCCAGCAGCTATAAGTAAACTTTGAACTGTGAAATTTAACTACGTACTAACCATGGAGTACATAAAGATTGTATTTAAACACTAACCATAGGAACAATCTTCCTTCACCAATTTCAGCCTTCAACATGGTGACCAGCCTTGTATTTGGGGTATGACAATTTAAACCTCAACAGTCCATCTTTGTTCACAGCCTGAACTCTGTCTGCATTGCAACATGTGTGTAGAGCTGCCAAGTGCAACCTACAAGAATGATAAGAGATTAATTTTATTAAATGCATTTTATATATCTATATATTCAAAATAAAGTGTCATTCAAGATTTAGTTCACAGTTATTTTAACTTTTTTATCATTTGTAATACTGAATTCAATACTATATCACAGCAAAATGATGTGCACACACTTTTATTTGAATTCTCAATAGCATTGTACGATATCTTCTACATGAATTTCTGAGCATAAGACAGAGTGATCTGTAATTCCTTGCCTTTGTTTCATTCCTGGATAGGAGAAGCTCACAAACTTTGGGGCAAACTGACAGACAACCTTGTGTTGTGCCTCAAGCTGCGACGTCTGTTCTGCTGGGGAGAGTTTGCGGATGTCATTCATCAGTCTTCTTTTGGATATCAACAGTTCTAGCTCTTTATGAGCCTTAGATTCTGAAATATGACAGGTACCAAGTATTATAATTGATTGTAATACTTAACTGCAACAGACACAACACTGTTGTAAACAAACAAGCTTGCATTTTTATAAGTATGCAACAATTAAAACAAATGCAAACAGGAACTGAAAAACATGTCAGACACAAGCATTGTTACTGACAATATATATTATTTCCAATTTAAGAGTGCAAGGTATTTTTTATTAATTTTCATACCATTGCCTTATGGTAAATGAAGTACTGTAAAGTATAAGTAATGTTTTTGAATAATATTGCCTACTTTGATCCAGTTCTGCTCTATAGGGTCATGGAGACAATACGGGACTTTTACACCATGACCTTCATATTTGTTGGTCAAATGATTAACAATTAACACCCATTTCTGTTCCACTGCATCACCATCCACTGGATGCTGCACAGTAGTATAAGTGACTTGATATGGACTGTGTCCACTAACTAATAATTTCACATGCCTTCTTCTTCCCTAGACTGCTAAGCTATTTTTTCATATCTGGAACAAATGACTTACTACTGTTAGTTCTATGTACAAATTGTTTGATTGCATTTCATGCCAAGAACATAATTATCAAATTTTCTTTGACATTTAAAATTTAGAATTTTAAAAATATTATAAATAGCAAAATTAGGACCAAACCACTGCATATATGAACAACATGAAATTTAGAAGGCAAATTTGTTAGCATATAAAGAGGAATTTTCGAACATAGACTCTTTGCAGTGGTTGCTTACATGTTTTACAATCAAATCAACTTATGCAGCTTTTTTATTTGTATGCTGGATTTCAATGAATGCAATTGTCATAAAAGAAATTATGTGTGCCACTAAAATTGTGTCTAACATATGTTCTTGCATTTTCTTTTTTAAAACAGAAATTCACAGGACTTAATCTTAGCTAAGGTTTTGCAAGATGCCATCCATTGAACCAGTGGTTAATCGTCTTCTGTTCCTCCCTCAGGTAGAGCTTAACCTGTATATGCCAGTCTGTTGTTATGTCGATGATGGAGACACCAGCATCATCTATCCTCGATAGTGCCCTCTTCAAACCCTCCAACTCCATCGCATTTGAATTTTTCACCTCATTACTCTATGAAAAATGAAATGTTTTCAAGACTAATACATGTTGAGTTCTTTGTATGATAGCATGGTAAAGTTCTATGAATTTGCTAATGTTGTTTTGTGTTTCAGGGGTACCAATTATTGTGCAAATGCTGTTGAAGTATGGTAAACCTTACAAAATGCCAAGTGCACATTATCTTATTGAACAGAATGAACCATGCAAAAATGTATGTTATAGTACATATAACATTTTTTTACAAAATACACATATCTTTAGTTTCTATTCAATATTCACTCAGTAAAATATTATCAAGTTAAAATGATCAGTAACTGAACTTTCCATGCAACAGACTTTGAATCAATATCTAACTATTTTAAAGAATATATACATTCCTAGTTAGTATACCAGCACTAGCTCCACAGCCAACACAAGCCAAATCTGTAGATCCATGATGGTGCAACTACCATATTTAGCTAAATGACCAGGAGAACAGCATCTAGCATCCCCTCCAACCTTAACAGGTCTGCCTCTACATTCTCTCAATATTTCTGTCTGAGTTCTTTCCCATACATTTGAAATGGCAGGTAAAACAAATGATCTTTGAAACCTTGAGTATGTTCTACTTGCTACCATTTGCACATTGAGAAATCTAAAAATGTTCAAAACTTTTGACGGTGATGCTCCACTGAACATAACTGCCCCAGACATAAGAAGGTTCATAATGGGAGTATTTCTAATTAGCGGCTGACTGCTCCAAAGTTTACTGTGTCCATGTTCACACACTGCCTCTAACACAACCACTGTTCCCATCAATGTCTTCTTCATCACACAAGTACTACCACACACAAAGCACAAAAGTAACAGTTACCTCAAGCAGCTCTCATACACAATATATTTGGCTTCCTTCATGCTATCTGCCTCCTCTTCAAGTGTTTCATCACTGAATGAAAAATAAATAGTCAACTACCTTCTGCTTTTAGGCAATAACATAGATTACCGAACTTCATAATCCTTTACAACACAATATTGTAAATGTTCTTTATCCACATAATAGTTATCTACATGCAAATTGTTCTCTAATCTTGAATGTAACTTGATCAAATTTAGAAGACTTTTGTAGCTAATTTTTGTTGCAAAAACTAAAGTACATGCTACTTTATCACATACTATACTCGTTCTTCTTCCTCATAATCCGTATCAGCATTGTCTCCATCATTGGCTCCCAGTCTGGATCAGTTTTGTTACTGTCGACTAACTCTACCCACTTCTCTGCATCAAAGAAAGTTTCCTCCTCTTCTACCACTGGATGGTCATCAGGGCCTGGAAACTGTGAAACTTTTGTCAATAAAGTATACTGGTTCATCTGGGCCACATGCAACTGATTTCATCTCTGGCAATGCTGTCATACCAACTTCCCTCTGTTGAGGCTTGACCTGGGATGCCTTGTTCACTGTGGGCCTATGCAGAAAAGTCTTGAAAGAAAAATTACAAACCCATGAATAGTAATGAATATCTACTATCATTAAATTCAAACTTTACATCAACATTAGTTCCACAATTATTTGGATTTTTCTTGTGGAAAGACTAGTGCATGAGGGACAAGTGAGCACAAATGTCATATGCTCAACAGTTTGTATAAAAATGTGTGGGTCTTTTCTTCCTGAAGACCACTAAGCAGAATTCCTTTGGAATATTCACTTTGTTTCAGATCCTGATACATATTTGTGAATACACGTTCTGTTGGTAACATGCCACAAAGGAAGTAAATTATCAAAATTGCCTTGTACTCAACAATCAAAATGAGGTCTCATCATTTTAAAACTTCATGTGAACAAAATACAATAGTAATTTATATTTTATCCATCTTGTACCCAGGAGATATGAAATTTCCAGCCTGGATTTATTGTTGTATCCAAATTTAAAACATATATGATCATGAGAGAATTTGTGTATGCGAGCTATCTTTGCAAACAATTATACAAAGAAAAATATAGCAATCAAAATTTAATTGTAGTGTTTGTTTACCTCTGTTGTTTTGGAGCCTCTTGACATATAGTCCGATGATGTATGCTGGAAATCAAGACCAATTTGATAATTCAGAATAGTCTGACTCTCATGTTTCCGTCCCTGTTGTAGTAGCTCCTCCATACAAAGCTGCTCCTCTATAAGTTGTCTTTCTTGCCTATTGGGCTTCATGCTTTTCCAGCAGTTCATCAACAGTCTAAAAATCAAAATTAGAATGATACTGAGCCCAGTTTATTAAGCACTCTATGAAAACTGACCTCAGTGGTTATATAAATCAAATCGGATAAGTTTACTACTGCAGTTTTTGGTAGTAAAAATTATTACATTTCAGTTTAAAGTTTTATTTATTACATTTGAGTCTGAAAATTTCTGACAGATGTACAACCAATGAAAGCTTTGATTTCTGCAGAAAAACTGCACCAGACATTGGGATTTTTAAAATAAGCTGATTCAATAAGCTGATTCAATGTAACTCGCCACTGCTTGTGTGTATGTGGGTTTAATACTATATATATATATATATATATATATATGATTGATTCAACAGATTTGAACACCTGCTGTAATGATAAACGTCCTACACCAATACCTCATACTTCTTTTGTTTTAAACCCTTTCGAGTTCATATTCGTTATAATAATGCTAAATTGTTTGTTCAAGATCTACACATTGCACATTCAAAAAGTATTATGATTACTTTAAACATTAATATTTTACATCTGCAGTAACATTACTGTACTGTAATCTTTATTTGATATATTTTACTTACGCTCTTTCTAGCCCTCTTCTCATATGCACCATAAAGCTTTCTACAGGATTTAGGTGGTCCAAACTTCTCTGGTGACGGAAGGGTTTTCTTCTTATTCGACAGTCTCTGGGAAGATGGTAGGCACTGCCGTCTTTAACAAATTTAATTTCATCACGGAAGGAGGGTGTACAAAACAACTGTCCTCAAAATGCCGTATGCACAGGCAGGATGTTGCAGTTGGTATAAACGGTACAACTTTCCCATCCCTCACTCTACTGGACCCCACAGCTTCAATCCACTTTTTCTGATAAACAGGGTCTTTCGGAAAACAAAAGAACCCTTTTGTCCCATCAATGCGCTTTTGGATACATCCATATGCAACACAGTGCACCATATTTGTTGTAAAAAACCACGATCGTTATGATATATCACATAGGTATTTATGTGGTGAAATTCAAAGCATGAATGGCTAGGCTGATCCGAAGGAATAAATGTATGTCATATCTGTCTTTGGCACGAGGAAATTACCTATTGTTCACGGAGATTGCCGAGTAAACTTTTCGTTAAATAAACAGATTTTTTTAGTCTAATTAAACATTTGTGTGGTGTACATATATAACAAATGTGTTTCTCTTATGACTAAAATAATATTACACTTCTGTACAATATAGGTGGCCAGTGACCTTTAAACATAACAGAACTTGAAAAATAAACTTAAAAACTGGAATCCTACGGATTTGAAGACATTATTTTCAAGGACATTTCAAGTAGTATTTGCCCTGAAAAAAATACCAACATTTCTATCTTGAAACACTCCCTGATATACCCTGTTTGTTTTTTGTGGTCACAGTCCATATTATTTCTGCTTTTAAAGCATCATTCTTTGCTGCACAATTATTAATAACACATGAAAGCACAGCTGTCTCTGAACATGGTGGTAGGGGCACTGTTAACCTTTCTTCAAGATAGTGGATAACGTTCAAAAAGCCTCACTTTGCATCGGTCCCATAAAATGAATGCAGTGTGACAGCAGATGAACTTGCATTTCTCTTGTTTGTTTTTTTTATTTACATACGAGACTTGAGAACACTTTCTCCCATGCTGGAAATGTCCAATATCTTGTCACAAGCCTTACACATTGCCTATAAAGCAGGTCACGCTCTCTTTGCTATTATACACAGCTCATGATAGGACAAGCATGAGCTAGGTCGGCCATTTGAATTGTAGGTCCAATTACAGAGCCACCTACACAAAAGGACACACAGAAATGTCATGTACTATATTCACCAACTCTCTTTTATTGCAGTACAACCTTTTTTTAAAAACAAACTAAAAAATTTCTCTCTCTTAAATTACAATCTAGAAATATGGTTGTTACAATATTGATAATATTCAAAATGTCACATGAATATTGTAAATATATATCCAGTCTGTAGAAGTCAGAGGGACCTTTAAAAACTGTAGATAGTATATTGTAGACAGTGTATCAAACAGCTGAATATGCAACTTACCCTTCTTGAAAGGCATATCTGTGGCATCTCCAGCTGTATGTGGATCAAGTAAGTTCCATGGGTCAGGTTTCTGTAAAAGACTTATTCTGTGAATTTAAAATATTTGTGGGCATCAATTTATGTGACTTTTGTGAAAAATTATTTTTCATTGTTACTTAATTCCCATCGTGAGGAAGAGTTCCTATTATTTTCCAAACAGATCATTCTTCATTGGGTCTATATCTGCAGGTTGTGTGCAATAATCTAAGAAATAAATGGTTGGGGGGGGGAAGGGGAGTTTAAGAAAATGTCACACAAATTAGTGATGGACTAATAGTATTTCCTAGGGATAACTTTGTCACAAAGACCTTATGAACACATTGAACACGCACACTGGGGGTAAAATGGGCATCTGCCACAGAATTGTGGGTATCAAATTGCCAATGTATTGTATTTTAATGTAAATGCAGTCCAAGTCCAGATCTGCCAACCATCTCAGTAAGGCAGTTGATTTTTTTTCCGTAAGTTAACAGTTTTGAGAATGATGTAACAAAATATGCTATTGTAAAGTTCAGAAATTGAAACATGCAGTGACAGTAAACATTATATTCAACTGAAAAGTTTGTAAAGTACATGTAGACCTTATTTACCATTAGTACAGTTGCACAAACTTCAGTTCAAACCCTATGTAGCTTAATGGCTTGTTGCTATCTCTCAACTTTACGTATATCTTGGATTTTTTCCATTTCCCATGAAGACGGCAATCGTATCTCCCGCAACGAGAAATACTCAAACTGGCATGTGATGTCCAATAAATGTAATTGTGTCCCTTCCTGCTTGTAATCTGAATATTCCTTTCTATTCTTCTGTGTTGATTATTAGCACATTTTAAGAAGCTTATTTTCCCTTTTGTCTTCAACATGAATTGCTTGCTAAACACAATTTTTAAAAAATTCTATAATCAAGTTTGATCATGCAGATGCTTTGCATGAAAATATCTGTGCAGTTCAAAGCATCTGAGGTATTGCTGTAAAGTTAGTCTGGTTCCCTGACTAATTTCACTAAATCTAATATGAAATCCGGACCCAAATCAAGCAATGATTCACCAATTATCTGAATATGTTGGCAACAATAATTGTTCCATAGTTTTTACTTTTATGCCATAAGTCTGTATTTTAAAGGTCTTTTTTGTAACACTTATGGCAAAATCATATGGGTTGGCAGGTCTGCAAGTCCTGTTGCCCTGTGTAATAATGTGCACAGCATTAGTACTTGGCCGAGATCATGGGTACCTCTGCCACTGACTGACTATAGAGTGAAAAATTATGATAAAAGTATATCTTATAGCAGCCAGATGTAGATATATAAATGCAGTAGTAATTAAAATGCCTCCAGCACACACAACTAGCCATCATAATCTTTGCATCCATTGATGAGAGCAAAATAATCAAAAAATTTGGACTATTATTATACTGCCATCACTGCAGATTTATGTAGGCTTGGTTGAATCTGTAAAAATGGCAGTTATGTGGCCAGGCGTGTTTCTCAACCAACATACCTTATTACTGTTTTTGCATTATAAGAACTGCATTTAGTAATGCCTTTTGTACTTTTACATAATGCAACAAAATTTGTCCACATGCAGCTTGTACTATGCTGCTTTGACTATATCTTCTGGATGATTGTTTTTGGTAAGGCTAATAACTAAGGACACAAACATTCATTATCTCTGTTATATCTTGTTATATGCAGAACTGTCTGACAAAAATATATATTTTCTCTCCACCCATTTATTTAATTTGTTTTTATTTACATTTTGTATGGAGTTATGGATTTTCCAACATCACACCTTATGTTTTGTTTTAATTTATTTGACTATTTACAGACCATTTCCCATCTTAGTTGGAATTTGGTGTCCAAGAAATATGCGTAACAAATGTAGTTTTTAAAGAAAATATGGCTATAATATTGTTTTTTCAAAAGTGTATTCCTGACCAACGAACACTGGCAAATAGTACAGATCAGATTAAATAATAAAACGTTTTCAGAATTTTTAAATAGGAAAAAGTTAATCTTGTGTATGTTCCACAGTAAAGTGTCCAGTTATGTATGTTTGTTATATGTCAAGATACACAAAAAGCTTCATTTAAAATGCTGTAAAATGAAATATTCTGTATTATTACACTTGTTTGTGCCTATGTCCGCTTGTAAGTTGTGCAAAAAGGGGACACTAAGTTATAGGTGCAACTTTTTCAATGTGTTGTGTTTCTTGTCATGTTTAAGTCAAAATATCAATCTCTAAGGTCAGTTTTATAAACATTCATTAAATATAAGCTCAAAGATATGCAACCAGTGCAGAAAATAGTTGTTTATATATATTCAATTTTTGGCATATATACCTAACACTTTTGGGCCCCATGATCTCAGCCAAGCATATTACATATTGTGTATACTTGGATTTTATTGGAATATTATGATGAAAGTTTTCGTTCACTCAGCTGACCAACTTACTTCAGCATGTTCAAGATGTTTTTCTCCCATGGTTTATGTATACAAGGTATTAATATTTTTAATACAGACACATGTGTCACCTTGTCCAGATGCTGTATCTTTCATGACAGTGTACATCCTTCAGCTGTAAGAATCATATTATTCCTCTTGCTTTCTATCATCTGTACTTGTAAGAATCTTTTGCTTTGGAATTTTTCCTTTGCTAGTCAAACTTCACACGCACAATGTTCTTAATATTTTCAGTTTATTAGCAGACCTACCAACCCTGACGAGTCCGTCTCTGTAAGGCAGTTGATTTTATTCCATAAGTTTGACCAGTTTTCAGAAAGGTGTAAAAAAAAATATCATAAACTGAACTGCTATTGTAAAGCTCAAAAATGTAATTAAAAGTTTGGTATTCAAAACATGCAGCAAAAATAAACATTATGTTGAACTGAAAAGTTTGTAAAGCATGTGTAGACTTTATTCACCACTAGTACAGTTGCACAAACTCAAGTTCCAATCCTATGCAGCTCAATGGTTTGTTACTATCTTTCAACTTGACGTATTTCTTATCTTTTTCCATTTCACATGACGATGGCAATCATATCTCCCGCCACAAGTCATACTCAAATTGGCACGTGATGTCCAATAAACATAATTCTGTCCCTTCCAGCTTTTATTCACAAGAATCTGAATATTCCTTTTTATTCTTAGGTCTTGATTATTAACACATTTCAAGAGGCTTATTTTCCCTTTCGTCTTAAACATGCATCTCTTGCTTGACGCCATTTTAAACAAATTCTAAAATCAACAGTTTGATCATGCAGACACTTTGCATGAACAAATAGGTGCAGTTTAAAGCATCAGAGGTGCTGCTGTAAAGTTAGTCTGGTTCCCTGACTAATTTAACTAATTCTAAGATGAAATCCTGATCCAAATCAATCAAGGATGAGCAAATTTTCCAAAATTTTCGGCAATGATAATTTTTTCCATAGTTTTTGCTTTATGCCTTAAGTCCGTATTTTAAGGGAAATTTTTGTAAGACTTATGGCAAAATCGTAAGTGTTGGCAGGTCTGTATTAGTCATATTTTTATGAGAATTTAAAAGCTGGTTTGAATTATGAATGTTCAAGATAGTAAATGATGGAAGTGGCCCAACATTTGAAAATTTTGGACAATTTCTCCGTGCTGTAGATAAATTTTAAGTCTTTATTAAATTATCAAATATTCATATACAGTCATTCTGAACGAAGAACAGTTTTAATGTGTAAACTAGGTCTTTTCTTGTGCATGCAATGATAAGTTGTAAAGCTGTGGCTGTAGCAAAATGTAATAATCATAGTCCATGTATTACACAGTTTAGCTACATGATATTTGGGCTGGTGTTCCTTGGGATATTTAATCCTGCAATAATGATAATGGTGTGTTGGCTAAGAAAGCAGTTGCTGTGGCTTGGCTGTGTGAAAGCCATGTTTGACACAGTCAAGCTCTGTAGTGTGATGGGTCAACATACTGAGAACAATAGTCAACTCATTAAAGGACAACTGTAATTTAGGTTTATCAATAGAGATTTATACAAGTGTTCTTTTTATGATATGTATCCAATACATACCAGATTCCTTCACAGCAGGCTTTGTTTAAAATATAGGATAGAACAAAAGATGCTTCCTAGTCCAGATCTAGTACAGGCATACAGAGATATCTTCATCTGTTTGAATAAGAATGTATAATGGTCAAAGAATGAAGATGGAAAAATAGTTTTGCACTATGCTTATTTATCGGGTCAATACATATACTCACATGTTTTTGTGGCTTGAATGCCACTATCTTAGCTTTTCTGACTGGTATATGTAATCCATCCCATCCAATTTCCTGTAAAAATGTTACAAATTACATTCATGTATACTATTTAACAGTTTGTGCAATGAAAGTTTTACAAACAAAAGTAAATTTTGACAGAAATGACACTTCTCTGTCAATGCTTACCTGATCACATTAATGTCAGTAATAAACTCTGCTAACTCTTGCAATGAGCCATCCCAGAAAGACCAAAAAAAATTCATATTTTCCATTTGGACATCAAATTACCTCCCTCTCCACTGCCAGGTGGCTACCGATATACTGATGTTTACCAGATTAAATTTAAGTGAAACACCTGTGAAGACCAAAAAATATGTATTGCATGCTGGTGTGGAAAGGCTTAACAATAATTTGATTGGGTAAGTATTCCTGAAGCCAAGTTAAAAATCCATTACGGGCCACCATATTTTGTCCAAGCATGGAAGTCATGTCACAACAGCAATGGACCCTATAGACCTGCGGAGTTGGCATGTTCTTAGACATGCTTGGCACAGTCATATTATAAGTATCTGAGTGTGTGTGGTACCAGCACAAGAAAACGGACAAAATGGAAACACCCCTCAAGCTACCAAATGCAAAATGATCTGTACATGTCTCTTCTTCTGTGATTCCACAATGTATGATGTAATGCAGCATGGACATATCTGATGCATCCTGACTGGGTGGATGGGGTGGGGTAGGAGGTGGGAAGTGCCATCACAGTATCCCATACTACAAATTGCTATAGGCAACATTTTTGGATGGAACCACAATATGAACTTTGACTTCACCTCTTTCAGCAATCCAACTTTTTTTGTAACACCATGGACCCTACTCCCTCTGACTGCATATTGCAAACACTGCAAGAAAATGGTGATGTGCATTTTGCATGGTGGTTCTCACGACTGTCCTTGGTGACTTACTTTTTCATTGAATCTATTTTGTCGCCATTGCATATCTAAAATGACAATAAATAACAAAAACTTGAAAAGCCTGGTTGTCAACAAAATTAGTAAGTGCAGCCATTATAAATACAAGTGATAAATTCAACCAGTCTTTACAATTTAAACATGCAAATCCCAAGCACCAACAACATTCTGTGCAATTTACCAGATCAGAAAGTCCACAAACTGCCCAAAAGAAATACAAATATAAAAAAAATTTCACAAATAAGGTTATTAAAACCTTGCAGAGACCTTAATTTCCAAAATTGCACTACATTTTTTGACTGAAGGGTAGAATTAAAGATGACCTTGATGAATATCATGAGTCAGTGTGATGTGATTATACCTGTACTGCAGTGAAAACTTAAACTATTAAAACTCCAGTATATGTGCAGCCATCTAGAAGTGGAATGGGGAGGTATTTGTGGTAGTTTCTTCCCTTTGTCTATATGTTATATACAAAGACATTTTATGCCTTTCCAGCAGGGCTTTATTCATGAGGTAGCATACTTTATTTCCTGACATTAATGTCATCAAGGAATGTATTCAACAGAAAAAACTTTGACTGCCATCGATGCATCTTGTCCTTATTTCATCCAGCCATTTACAAACTATAAATTGGGTATATTTTGCACTATGTTATTTATGTGGAAGGTAAATTCACTACAATGATTACTGTTTGGGCACACTTCTCCAAAACTTAGTCATAGAGTTATGTGGGTAACTAGTCCTCTGATCTTCAATGCTTGATAAGCCTGACTGCATAGTTCAATAGTCTTCACTTCCCAAACAAAGGTACTAAATCATTAAACTTTAGTCCATTTATTAATTATATTTGTAATGGAATATTTTATGAAGGACACTATCATATATCTGAAAGTACACCTTAATTAGGGAAAAGTCCATACATTTTTGTTATAGTCCCTAAGATCATTCCAATCCAAAGAAGTAAAAACAACCATTCCATCTCTGCAAAGGTGAAACAGTCCTTACACATATTATGCCCCAGAAGAAAAATAATGTCAGAAATAAAGACTGTAGAAATGATTCATCATACATGAATCATTGGATGTCTTTCCTAATTTGACTACAATGCTTTCAGAAGCATTTTTTTAAAAAAAGGGCAATCCCATGTGACATTTCAATACCAAAAAAACCCCAAACCTGATGGTGTCTTACAAAACCTAACAAAATGTATTTGGAGACATCAAATAAGGTTTCCATTGGCACAGTATGACACAACACTTGCAAACCACACTTCGTTATACACTCTCAACTACAAAATCAAAATATTATCGACAACATCCCCTCTTTGGGTTTGGGGATGTAGAATTGGAGACCAGTGGAGGGAGGCATTTTGCCGAGATATGTCCCTTGATGATGTTCCAGCTGAGAAGGTCTTGGATTTTTAAGAGTGTAGTTTATACGGAGAATGTGACATTGTATTATATGGATTTTACCCTTTTGTTTGTTTTGTATGTCTTATTTGAAATATCTAAGCTTACTTGGTACTATATAGCCAGGACTTTACTGATGCTGTTTAACCATATAAGACTTATTAACAACACTATGTTTATTAACAACAGTATGTTTTATTTCCTAACATGGAGATATACAAATGCTCCTTTGATAGTTCAAGGAAGACAAAACACTTCAGCAACTCACAACAGCAGCAGCATCTTGTTGTCCCATATCATCCTCCACAGGGAGGCAGAGAGGGTCTTCTCCATTGTCCTGATCCCCATCATCATCTACACCCACTGCTGGATCATCCACTGCAATTACAAAATGTATCTATCATGTTCTTATCAGACTATGTTAGTCTTTATCTCTCTCAATCTATGCCTTTTTTCCCCAGCTCCACTTTTCAGAATTGTTTTAATACATAATGTCTTCTCTTTATGTTATGCTTTTTATGTTACAAGCATTTTTGTCTTCATCATATCCTGTCTTTTAGTCTTCAGACTATATACATGGTTCCGACGCTTTTTCTAAAGATAAATTTCCAGGTCATTTCCAGGATGAAATTAACTTTTTCAAGGTTCACATATGACCATCACTGAATGGAATTAAAGAACATTTTAGATTATAAAACATGCATTTTCTACATCTAAAGATATTTCTCTTTCAAGACTCTCCAAAACATCTAAGTCAGCAAAGATGATCATGTACAAAACCACAAAATGTATCACGCAGAACAAGTTTGATCATATTCCTATAAATTGGCATGTAAAGTCATTTCAATGTACAGAATGAAAATTCTAACTTTATTCTGTTGACCTACATTATGCTGCTAAGTGGGAACAACATAATGAACATAAATTATGTTTTGTTTCCTTTCACACCTTTAATTCTGAAGAATTCTATAGCAATATATATATATATATGCATCTCATAGAAAGTAACATTTCATATTACAGTATATAAAAAAAAACAATAAACGCAAATAATTAGAATCTTGTCTTGTAATGAAAAGAGTTTAACACTGAATTTATCTGTCCCAATAAAATCCCAAACAAGATTTTTCAGACAACCTAATCTCCTTAAGATGATCTGGTTAAAAATCCATCATTTAAAAATCCATTTTCAAAAGGGTTGATTTAAATTTTGACAGAAGACCTTCAAAATTATATACTGCTGTATAAACAAGGACTGAATTTTCTGTAAAATCAACTTGTCTTCGTGTAACTGGTTAAAGCAGTCCCCAATCCTGTAATGATACAGGGGCTCGTATCGATTTTTTAGTATATAATGCAAGGGACACCAGTTTCTCATTTCAATTCCGAGATTCAACAATCTGAACTATAAATCTGGCTTAAAACGAATAGCATTTCGTTTTCTAATCTGAGTTTCCACCGAATATTCCCACCCCATTTTTCATATTTGGACATTTAGGTTGGGGTGTAAGGGCATTGCAACTGCATATCAAAAATGTGGAATTTTCCGCCACCGTGTGGTAGAAACATATAGCGGGACTAGAAAATTTACACTTATGTTATATCAACTCATATCTGCATGAAATTGATAGGAAAATTATTTATTTTCTCCGAAATGGCAAGTATTATAATCGTTATGTCTTTAATCCGCTTACAGACTAGATGAAACTACGGCATAGATGAAACCTGACCTGGTACTCGCAATTTTCATTACTACTCACATGACTTCACAAATCTCAAACAATGACATCGAAAGTCCAACAGTCATGTGATATCAATAACAAACTCCTTTATAATGTTGTTGTACAGAAATTCAATTATTTATTAATGAAAGTCTGATACTTTTTGTAAAAACTGGCAATCTGGCCAGTCTGATTTATCAAGCGGAGAGCACATGTCAACATGGTAGTCACGTGATACAACAACACTCCAGAAGTTGTTCTCAGAATATTAAAATATGGAGAATTTTGTGTTCTTTTGTTTTTGTATTTTTATTACAACCAGTATACGACTTTCATTTAATATTTTTTTTAAAAAATTTTTCTCTACAACATTTGAAAATGTGGGTTGTTATATTTGTGTACTCATGCAACTAGCAATGCAAATCAAGAGTACCAGGTCACATTTCATCAACGCCGTAGTTATATCTTGTCTTTCAGCAGATTAAAGACATAATAATTTTAATACTCACAATTTCTGAGAAAATAAGTAATTTTCATATCGATTTCATACATGTATCACTTGATCTAACAATGTTTAAAGTTTTCTAGGCCATCGGGTAAGCGGCTACGCTTTGCCACCACCACATCGGCTTCACGAGATGCTAGACTGGTTTTCATGCCTTCCAGGGAAGGAAGATACGGATATCAAGCTGACTTTGAAAAAAAAAGCCTACTATCTATACGAATCTAATCCACTGAGCATTTGGATTGAGTCAGCATATAATGTTTATTGCAAGCATCCAAATGATCCATTCTGCACCCTCCGAATATTCTGGTTAGAAATCAATAAATTTAACTCACGATCAGTTTAGTTACATCTCAATTATGTAAAGTGGCGGCAGAAAATTCCCGGGTTTTTCCTGACTTTCATCAATATTTGCAATATTCAAGGACTTTTCATGGTCGGGAAAAAAAATTGTCATTTCTCCCGACTTTTTCCCGGTAGCGTGGGAACCCTGTATATAAAAACAAAATTTAAACTTCAAACGTGTTCTTAAGATTTAAAAAATAACCAATTTATATATTTGGTGTTTTAAAAACAATTCTATCTGGCATTATTTAAAACTCTGCTGCTAGAAAGTCATTGTAAAATACAAAAAAATTGGACATAAGAATCAGCATTATCATTTACCTATGGTATATACTGTAAATCATAAAAAAAATTTTTTAAAAATGGATGAAGGAACTAATTTTTGCTAAAGTTGTGTTCTGTTTACAGCTTTTGGATGCAATCTGCATATACTGGGTACTTGCTAATGGCTTTTGTCAATCTGTACATGTAGAAGTACTAACAACAAGTTTAAACAGGAGCTGACTTTTTACTGTCATATTATTTTAAAATGATGAAGAGTGTAAACAATTAGGGCTGTTCCATTTAAACATACATGTTACCCAGGGAAGGCAGTTTGTTTTTTTTTTAAATGTATGCCAGGGTACTTTGATTTTACATAGTTCATATTAAAATGATAAGAAAATTCTAAATTGCATCTATGTGTGAGAACTCCCTATTAAAAGTGCCTTCCCTGGGTCCCATGTATGTTTTACTGGAATAGCCCTTATATCAATGAATTTATTTTTGCCCAATTATATCTCACTGAAATTTTATGTTGTAAATATGCTGACAAAAAATTAAAATAGAAACCAATTTTTTCTAGTAAAATATGTTTCTTTGAGAAAACTTACTCAAACATACTACTTTAGGGGAACTACTACTACCTCGTAAATCCAGCCCTCCCAGATAACACTTTTAATTAGAAGTTATCTGCCCATCTAGATGAAAGTCAGGCAGTGATCTCCCCTTGCTAAAGTGATTGGCACCAAATCACATGAATGTCTTAGTTACTACTGGAGTGCAAGGCACGCTCCCTATGTGGATGTAACTGCAAGGAGGCTAGGATGATTGGGTAAGTATTCTCGAAGAAACATATTTTACTTGAAAAAAATTGGTTTCTTCTTTATATATATTACCCAGTCATAATACCTAAGGAGGATACATAAAAGGATGAGGTTTTGACATTCCACCTTTTCATCAATAGGTCCATCAAAGGTCGACCCCATCAAGTGTCTATCAAGTGAAAACCGAGGGATGCAGTGACCTTCTTGCAGAACCATAAGTCTGCAAATACATTAACCAGCCTAGTATATGTCGAACTTAAGCATGGACTGTTGACAAGGACATCACTTTAGCAAATGCCAAACAAGAATACAAAGGTCCTAGTACTTGTTCTGCTTTGCTGTTTGAGATGAGTCACCAAGGTGAAGTTATCAGACTGAAAGCAAACTCCATTCTCTCGTAGGTTCTCCAGCCACCAATGAAAGACTTTCAAAATAGTTTTCATCTCGATCATGTTGATATGTAAACATTATCGAGATAAGGGGGCCAAGCTCCTATGGTAGTCTGAAATGGTAGGAGACCTGCTCCCTCAGCCCTCTGTATTAATATCCAGAGTGATCGTGATTACCAGAGGTTGTGCTTGCAGAGGTATCACAGACTTGAATCCAAATTGGTCTCCCTGCCTTCAAGAAACAACCTTGTATTGTTGCTGATTGTGAGAGTTGGCCCAATGTCACAGGTTCGGTCTCCACTTGGATCACATA
Organism: Megalonaias nervosa; assembly: GCA_016617855.1. NCBI lineage: Eukaryota > Metazoa > Mollusca > Bivalvia > Unionida > Unionidae > Megalonaias > Megalonaias nervosa. The sequence continues at coordinate 15,657 of JAECUM010001897.1, read as the reverse complement.
ATCACTGTATTGGGAACCCAGTAAGGAACCTTGGACTAAGACATATGCTACTGCATTAAGCAAAAACTTGGGCAAAGAAATTCTCTGGCATATGGATTGCTCAAAATAGGCATGGAACCTACCATTGCATCAATTCAATTCTTGTTCCTAGGGGACACATTCTTTTTACTTGAACATTGATTCCAGACCAAGTCGACCGAATCTTGAAAAGGTACGGGGTTGGCGATGTTCTTGTTGACAGCGTTAGGACCCATTGCTGCATTCCACTGCAAACCCAAGAGCATAACAGAGTTGAATGAATGTGCTTAGGTTGAGGACCAACTGACGAGTGCTGCATTAGAGCTGAAGAACACTGGCCAAAAGCCAATGAACATGATAAAGAGTCCCCAGGAAACTTGTTGAGTTCCCATAATTTCACGGTAAATCTTCCTCATTCAGCCATGAAAGATTGGAGACTTCTCCCTACAGGGAACTATGATAAGGGCAGAAAGGGGGGCCTGTACATGTCATTGAGATAGGGATGGTCTTGTAGAACGCCAATGGACTCTTCCACTTAGTTGCATGCTTGTTTCCCAGTGGCATGCACTTTAGGGACATCCCTCCAAATTTGTTGGTTGCTGTGTGAGAGGATACTTTTGGCTATTTGCTTAGCTCTTTCCCTTGCTGTTCATCAACAGATATAGAGTTGAACCATGAGATGGTAAGGTCTATAGGAATTGCCAGTAATGATGAGTTCTATGGTGCAGACATGATTTTGGTCTTCCACAAGAAAAAGCTGAAATATTGAAAGGGGGGTTTGGGGGTACTCCCCAATCTTGGTCTTGAGGGGCAGTGCCCCTGATTGGGGGGGAGGGGGGCCAGGGGGCCATAGCCCCCTGGCCAAAACTGCATTTTACAATCATAAAAAACTGCTCCTGATGCAACTTATGATCATAATATATAACAAAATAATCATTTGAAAAACTAACAAACTTGCCAAAAATTTTCAACCTGACTTTAACAATTTCACAATATTTACTGTCACATGAATTTGTTCTCCAATACTATTGGTGCTTAAGTTATTTCATGTGCATGTCAGTGTCCACATCGTAATTAAGTCAATAATTTGGCAATTTTTGCTGCAAACATATTACACATCTCTCTTTTCATAACAAATCTGTAAAATAAACACTCAAGTACATCAGCTATATACAAATAATCCCATACATTCACTTGTCTTTTTCTCCACTGGACACAACCTGTTGATATGCCAGTCAAGCTCTTTTTGCAGCTTTGGCAAAGATTTCTTTAGCCTTCCTTTTTGTCACCACTGTCTTTGTTTTGGTTCAATGTGCAATCATTTCTTTTCCTTCTCATGAGAACCTTTTTCCTTTCAAGCTTCTGCTTGTATTGGCAACATGCAGTGCACATCTCCTGACACATCTGTTCTCTCATGCAAGAAATCTTTTTCTTATAGTAATTAACTGCATTTTTTCCATATGCCGTTAGGCCATATTTTATGTTCTGTACTGAGTTGCAGGTTTCAATGTTTATCCTTCCTGATTTAGAGTCAATAACATCATTCATGACGATGAAGGAGGATTCAACTTGTGGGCCATGAAAACAACTCAGTAAAGACATGACCATCTTAGATCAACATGGGTATTTGGAAAAAATATCACCACTCCCCCACCAGTGATCTATGCGTTGTCCCTTCTTAAACTCTAGAAGGGAATCAGTTTGGAATCTTCTAACTTCCAAATCATGTTTGTCCAACTCATCTTCTGTTAAGACATTTGATGCTAGAGTTGGCAATCTCTCAGGGTATGTGAGAGTCAAGGAGTGGTGTCTGGCATCTGGATGGATTGCAGCAACAGGCTTCAGAAAATTGTTGTTGATAGGCAACTTGTCTTGCAGAGTCTTGCCACAGGCAACATATGCTTCTTCAACCTGCAAATATTAACATGTAGTAAAATAAAAACAATGTACATGTAATATAGCTGATCTTGTATAAAGTAGAAATTATGTTGAAACAAAACTTTACTTGTATGACAAAATTGTATAAAATTAAAAAAATTATACTACAGTGCTGTGCTGTACAAGTTTCATGGAGTAAAGGCAAATAGAGTATCTGTATTCATTAAATATATCAACTTCAGCAAGAAACTCAAGTGCGAGTTCTGTACCCATTCAAAACCATTAACTGCTATACATAACACATAAGGACTGCTTCAAAATTATTTAATAAACATGTAAAATTAATCAAGGCACTCTGAGAATTTACCCTTGCAAAATATTTCTTAAAGAAAATTTATGTATATATACATATATATATATATATATATATATATATATATATATATATATATATATATATATATATATATAACCATATATCTACGACGATGCAGTGTTCCCCGTCCATTCATACAAAGCTGGCTACCATAGCAGAAAGCCTCCAACTCGCTTCAATAAACAAGACCCGATTTCCCTGAGAAAAAAATATATGAAAGAAATACTTACCACCAAGACTGTAGTTTGTGCTTCTGAGCTTCAATTTTTCCATATGCAGCTTCTGTTTTAGGTGCTGTTCAAAACTCTTCCTACCGCGATTACCATAATTTATATCTTTCTTGCAAAGGTCACAAAATACCAGTCCTTGAGCATTCAGTTTTCTTATAAACTGACCAACTAAATATCCGTCAACTTTTCGCTCCAGCCATTTCCATTTCCATATGTTTCTTTAAGCCTTTATCTAAACTTTTTGTTTCAAGGTCTCTCTCAACAACTCTGGATGTCATTTTTTGCAAGCATTCTTCTTCTTTCCATTAACATCAGTTTCCATTACGATTCAATGGATGAATTTAAACTTTTGACCAATCAGAATACTCTTTACGAGTCATGGGCTAACAAATATATGGAACAAATATGTTATAAGGGTCGTTGAGGAATGGGACTGGACAGACAGTTTTTAAAAAACTGGATCAGAGATGATATAAAAAACGGACTATATCAAGAAAAATCTGATTCAAGTCAGCAGAAAAGCAGAATTCCGATTTAAAACATCATGTCTGATGGTGGTGACCTACAAAGATACCAGTTGTGAAAGCAATTGAAAGCAGAACCTTCCAAAGATAATTTTCACCTGATGTCAGAACCATACCTGGCAGGTGATGTGAGAAACAAGGGCAGAATTCTGATGGGATTGGGCAGGAAACTTCAGTTCAAGCCTGCAAGGCGGAGTTCACTCATCCAAGCAGGATCTAATAACGGCAAGGAAACTTGAATGCCAGTATCATTGTTTATAGATTAAGGTAGTGAAGTCAACATCTGCGCTACCTGCAAAGTTTTTGGAGAAGAATGTTGATGATGGTGGCCCACTACACTTGCAGCACTGATGAGTCAGATCCGATTACTTCTAGGGTGTCACTAAGTACAGTCTCTTGGGTGACAGAGGCTTGAGTGAGTGAACAGGCATCTCTTGAAAACTGAGACCCCAAGATCGATATCATACACCTGAAGTGTTTTGAGGTACTATGTGGGGAAGATATATCCAGGAGGATATTTATATAAACTGTCCATTGTCCACAGGAATGCCTAGCAGCACTATGTGAGTGGAACTGATCCATGTATAACTGGTCTTATGAAGTGCATTCTTGGGTATCATATGCCAGTTGTGGAACTGGACAAGTTCACTTTCTGGTGGATGATACTGTATGACTGAATGTGGTTGTGGCCAATTGCAATCAGAGTTATATGGCCAAGTCCGGTCATGAAGGAGCATAGCCATTTTGGCTGGCAAGACATCCACTTCTTGAGGATGGGATGGGGTATGGGATGCTGATCCACATTTCTGGTACATAATTCTGATATGTGAGACTGCAACTGATGCTTCTTGCTGTTCTCAATCTTTGCTGCCCAGAAAAGAAATGGCTCTAAGCCCTGTGTACAAGCAGATGTTTTGTCCCCCAAGCTGTGATTGACTTCTGTCCATAACATGCAAGTCTGATATATATTCAAGTGATGACAACCAGAAAAACTACACAAGTTGAGTGGTTGTCAGACTGGTCTCACCTATAGTCTAAATCTGCAAGACAAAATGCAGCAGACCCTATATACATTTAGTGTAGTGAATGTCCTGCTTATTGTACAAGTTAGAATCTGTGCATGGTTAACCACTATGATAAATACCTGTCGTGGGCTGCACTTGGCCTGTACAGGCAGAGAAATATAGCCTCAGTATTAATATGTAGAAAGTGGATGCTAATCAATTCTAGTCACAAATAACCTGTACGCATGGGAATTTTGACTGTACAGGTAGAATCACTGAAGTATCGCTTATAGTACTTATATGTACTAACTGGAAGGCAAATAATCAATTCTAGTAACAGTTAACCCATAGGAAGGCCACTTCTTCATTGCCTATTATACAGATAAAAATCACTCAACTGTCGCTTGTGATAACATGCATGGGCTGAACACTACTGAGTAAAGCATGTATAGAAAATTTACCTGTATCTATCCAACCAGAGCGGAAGCTATACAGTAATATAAACAAGTCTTCTATATTACACACAAAAAACTGCCCATAAAAAATGAACTGAAGCACAATTACGATGCTTATGAAGGAGTTGCAACAATATCCGTTATGAGACAATTTTACCTGTGCAAAAAGGCCCAATGATATTCTATACAGGAAAAATCAATAAAGTGTCATGTATATGACTATAAATTAGTGCTAGCAGATGGCCTAATGAGGTAAACAAAGTGTCAATATATAATAGCGATTCACAATACTATTTGTAGGAAGGCTCAATGATGACCTGTAAAGGTAAATTCAGTGAAGCTTGGAACACAGAAGCGAAGATTGCATTGACATAGAAAACTTACCTGCATGTATCTGGCTGAAGCAGAAATTATACAAATGTTAAGATTTTTCTATAGCCCACAACAGACTTGCATGCACATATAAATTAAAACTATATCCAGAACTATTGTGAAGTTGCACGGGCTACCTGTGCAAGTATATAAATACTATTAAGTGATGGTAAAGGGATAATTGTAAAGGCAAAATTTGCACATCATAAGAAGAAATAAAAGTTGGAATCATGGGAGTATACTTCCCGTCTGAAGTGAAGACTCCTCCAACTTTTAAGTGTAGAACTTCTAGTTCTACAATGTAAGACCTAGACCTTGATATATATGTTTTGGGCATCGAGGTCTTACTGCCCAAATAACGGTGCTCTGTAGTGTGTTTCGATGTCAGTTAACATCAGAATGATAAGTCAAACTTTCAGGAATATCTCACACACTTGGCAGCCCATATCAGGGCTTTACTACAAATTTAGTCAGACTTTACTTACTCTGATGTCTATTTCCTAATAAATTCAAATTCCCACACAAGCAAATGGACGTGTTTTCTGGTTCTATTGGTCTACATTTCAGTTGGCTGGAATGTGATGGAAGCCAGGAATACCGAAATCGGTTAAAATGATGATAATAATCTTGAACATAATGAAACTATCTAAATACTTGCTTCAATGTTATTACATTTTTATTCATTTCGGTAAAGAAGTATACTTCACCTTAACCTGATTTTGGTATTCCCGGCTTCCATTGCTTTTTGTCCATCCAAGTTTGTTTCTGCGCTAAATACCTGAGGTAAAATTCGAGAAGGTAGACTCTGCATGCCAGCCAAACAGCTTCTACAATATCTCGGATCGAAACGTGCATCTGAGAGCAAGGCTCACAGAGATGACTCGAGACTTCTGTGCAGTAATCTACATGAGGCTACTCTGATCTGGTGAGATATCAGAGTACACCAAGTGTACAACCCACTTCAGCCAGGAATAAAGGTTGTGAAGTTTCATATCCTGTGTTCTGGCTCACAGAGATTGCTTGAAACTTCAAAGCAGTAAGCTACGTGAGGCAACTCTGATCTGGTGAGACGTCAGAGTTCAGCCCCGAAGAAAGGGTTTGAAGGGTGATGTGTACTGGCTCACACTGGAAGGAAGCATCATTAGCGTGTGTCATAGCATATCTCTGTACACTCCAAGTGAGTCCTTGAGAGCACGAACATGATCTTGCAATGTTGCTGTTCTTTCAGAGGACAGAGCCAAAGAAAAGTCGGCCAGTTGAGGGATAGAGGCACACAGAGGGAAGATATAATTGGTTACTCTCAAGATTCTCTCCACATCTGAAGGTTGGAACTTTTTGACTCACAAGACTCTCCTGGTAAGAGCTGAGCAGGTAGAAGAAGAGGGCTGTCAATTCAGGTTGGCTGGAATCTTCCTGGGTGTAGTATCGTTAGGAAAAGTCGACTGGTGACTGGGCTTGTCCCCTCAAAGAAGGGTTGTCAGAATCATCTTGCCATTCTGACCCCGTAACTTTAGCACTGTCGGAGGAGCAGCAGAAGCCCACAACCCCTCCCAGATGACTGACAGTGCATCCACAGCCTAAGCTTTTGTGTCTGGAACTGGGGAGACAAAGGTGGGTAGCTTTGGATTCCACCTCATCGCCAAAAGATCAATCATCGGATACCCCTAAAGTGTGCAAAAATCCGAGTAAAGAACAATTGATGGAGAGGCCATTCTGTGTGAAGGATATGACCACCTCTAGATTGATTTCCCGCCAAGCCACTGATCATGCCAGAAGGTGTCTGATTTGTATGTTGATATGGAGGCTGTTGCACTTATGAAGAAAATGCCAAGTCAGAACACACAAGTTGCCTGGTTTGGTACCTCCCTGTTTGAGGAGATAGGTCACCACCAGAGTTGTTGGACCAAAAGAGGACTGTTATTGCCTCAGAGGTGATCTTGACAGCCTTCATTTCTAGGATGTTGATGTGTAGAGGCCGTTGCCCAGGTGTTGCTGATGGTCATTAAGGTCAGCAACAGGTAGGCACCCCACCATGCACACTGGCAGTAGTAGTGCTGTTATGTCTACCTGGGCAATCTTCAGCAGGATTCAAATGGTCAGCCAACCTGGACTGCCCCACTTACATGGGAATGATTCAACCTCAGGCATGAACATGACTGTTTGATTAAGAGGACATCAAACAGGGTGCCAATGTGCTGGCCTGGCCCGCAAAAAGAGACGTCCAAGCGGGATCAAGTCCGCTGCTGTATAATTAAGCGAGGAGTTGCAAGAACTCTCCTGCTGAAATCCAAGTCCTGATGGAAATGGACTCAACGAGTTCAATAATTCTGGTAATGCAAACACAAAGGGTCATGCCAGATTCCGGTTGGTTAAGAACTCCACACCCAGATGGATTAAGTTCTGGGATGGACAGAAGTCTGATTTTCCCAGTTCATGAAAAGGCCTAGATGATCTAAAGAGAAGGAAGATTGCTCCAGCATTGGAGTAGGAAAGAACATATCATGTGTTTCTGTAGGAGGCTGAACAGGTATATTGCCATCGATGTAGATGATGTCAGCTGGAACAGGGAGACAAAACGATCCATAGTCTGAGTGAAAGGCCAGGGGCTGATGATGTGGCCAAAGGGAAGAATGGTGAATTGATCACTGTGTGATGGTAAGCAGAATGGGGAAACTTGCGATAAACGGGGTGGATAGGGATACGAAAGTATGTGTTTGTCAGATCCAGATGAATGGCATATGCCCCGTCTCATGGACAGGCAGACTAACCTCGCTGTCTCCATCTTGAATTGGGTGAGGAGACTCCAGTCAATGATAGGCCTCCACCTTCTGTTTGCATTCTGGAAAGAGAGTCTTGAATAAAATGCTGGGGAATGTGGCCTTAGCACAAACTCCCAGGCCCATATCCTCTGTTGTCACGAAGAGGGGAGAGCAGATTGTAGAACAAAACCCGAAGCCCCTCTGAATGACCTGGATCAGCCCTCCCCGCTTTCTGAAGGAAAAGGGAAATCCAGTGAACTCAAAAACAGTTTCATACGGCCCCTGGGCTGCCTAAAATGAGGCAATATTCCCCAGTGAGTCAGTATCCCTAACCATGCACCGCAGATTGTCTCCCTTGTTTTATTCTGTCTTTCCTTCCCTTCAAAGCCAAATAGGATGATTGTTGTGCATGTGCATGTCATGCGTGTAGTAAACATTCTTCCTGAAACAGCACAAGAGAGAAAACAAAGCAAAGATTAGCAGATTAGAATGTGAGTAACTAGCTAATAGGCAATGTATATCAGAAACAATGTATGCATAATATAATAAAGCAGGAGTCATGGCGGACTTCCATGCTTTGAAATTGCATATAGATCATTTAAATTAATATTTTGCGGAAATGACACAAAAGACACAAACTAAAGCAGAAACTAGTAATGGGTTGAAATTACGAGGTCGCTAAAACACTGCCATGACCAACAGACCCATGAATGTGTTGTATCATAAATGTATGGTCCTATATTAAGCTTATGCAAAATGCATAGTTAATAACAGAACAATGTATACATACTGTAGACAGAACAGTAGACTTTCATGCTCTGACACAAGAGAAACAACTAAGCAGAAACTGGTAATATGTTGAAGTTACTAGATTGCTAAAACAAAACACTATCATAACCACATATTATAGATGCTGCATAATAGAAACAATGTATACATAACATAAACAAAACAGGAGTCATGGTAGACTTCCATGCTCTAAAGTTGCATATAGAATGTTTAATTGATATTTTGCTGAAACAACACAAGAAACATAAGCTAAAGCAGAAACTAGTAATGTGTTGAAATTACTAGGTTGCCAATAACACTGTCGTAACTAACAGATCAGTGTAGCGTCATATCAGAAACCTATGGCCATTTTAAACTTATGCTGCATTATGCTGCATGCTCAGTTAATAATTAAACCATAATCCTATCAAAACATCGTGAAATATGAATAAACTAAGCATAATTATCAAGCAGCACTACAGAATTTCGCTATTAACAGCTCCATAACAGATGGCGTAAGCTAATAAAGTCAAATGTATACCAACTCATAATGATCTTGTGTAAGGTCAACGATAGCATGGTGTATTGGTGGTCCTACAAGACATAGCCCCGACAAGTGATAAATCTCTCAAAAAATTGACAGAAATTGTGAAATAAAGCATAGAACCAGCAGTAGACTGATAAAACTGCACCATAAATGCAAAATGAACGTTGGATGGGTCCATAGGAACAAAAAAAAGGGGTTGGATTGTCTAAGCTATTGCACTGCATGTGTCTCAGCACACAGCTAAGCTAGAAACTGGCAATACCTGGTGGTATCAAGGGGAGGTAATTGGCAAGAGTTACTGTCCTTTGTCTATCTAAAAATAGGATAAGATGTTTTTCGTCTTTATTAGGGCTGGATTTGCGAGGTAGCAGGCTTATATTCCTAACGTAATAACATAATGTGATTGGGGAATGTATTTGAAGGAGAAATGTTAAATTTTCAAAAATGATGACAATGCATAAAAAGAACACATCATTTTGGCAGGCTGATGCCAGTTTAACAATAAAACATGCCTTAATATTCACACATCTTACCTGACAGAAGGTCTGCAGGTGGCATGTCTCCTTTTTCATTGCATTCTGGTTCAGATGGGATATGAGATTCAACTAAACAGAAAAAGAAGTACATTCACTAAATTGAAAACTGATGGAAAAAGGAAGCCATATCTATTGTGAAGTGAAAAGAAAATATTACATGAAACTGAAGAAAAGTTTGAAAAATTTAACATGTACTTGTACTGCATTAAGTTGAATATAGGAAGGACATTGTATTTTGTGAGACACAGGATCAAGCATGATCCAATGTCCTTTGGCTTTCAAATGAGAAATGATACAAGCACACTGACAGCCTTAAGAATTATTTAATAATAAAACAGTTATTGTTTTCTTATTCTTTTACTTTGATTCCATCTATTTTCTTGCACAGTACTTTGAGTCTAAATAAAGCATAACTGTTGTAGTCCCTTCATGCGACTGTTGACAGTAATCCAGAGTTGCCTACCCCTTTCAATGAAAAATAGTATGGTTGGGCAAGAAATATAGTAAGGTAGCTGATTTAAATAGTAAGGTGATTAAAAATACTAAAAAGTACAGACACACCATATTTATTAAATGATAAGATGTCCACTCTTTCAACAATGCTGTTTTTTCTGGCTAAACAGTAACTTTGAGTTCAAATGTTAACAACGTCACTCCATTTGTGAAAAAATCTTCCAAGGGGACCCAATGGTCCGAGAGAAGATTCAAACACTTGTCTAGTGATGACCAACTTGTATATGCATGTTTAACATTTTTTGGTTTTCTTTGCTCTGAAATTCTTGACAGAATTTTTGGGAACTTTTCCAATGGAACTTTTCTATAAGTAGTGAAAAATGTCAATAAGAAGATCCTCCACTTTGATATTAAGTTTGGCCTTTTCTGCTGCCAGGTAGATCAAATGGAGCAACAAAATTTTGGCTCTTTATGAAAGAAATATCCAAATACTCCTTTGTTTCCTTCCACCCATCACATTAGCATTGTCACATCCAAGTGAAATTATATTATTATATGGAACAGCTATTTTCATTTCAGAATCAATTAATGTAAATATATTTTCTCCAGGGGCCTTCTCTTCACAAACAGGCACAGACAGTATCCAAGAAATAACTTCCCTTCCTTATTGTCAAAATATCTTACCACAACTGGATACTGCTGTTAAGTCCAAGTCACTACTTCCCTCTGTGGCAACCGAATAGGCTTTGCATTTTATATTGTCAACGTTTTCCTTCTTTATTAAAGAAAGTTCATTTACAATTGCCAAAGTTTTACTCCTTGTACACCTGTATTTTAGAGTCAGGGAACATTTTGACAAACAACTTGCTTGCATGATCTGCCACACTTATTTGTAGATTATGCTTCACAGTAAATTCACTCAAGAGAGTTTCGGCATTCATAATGGCAACATCTATGTAGCCGAATTCCTCTTGGGCTCAAAGAATGATGAAATTTTTTTTTTTGAACTTTGCAAGTCAGTTAAATCCTTGTTTTTTTTTTTTGTGGAAACATGTTTTTACAATCATCCTTCCCTCCATTTGCTACGCTGAAATGCTGACTACATGCATTACAAAAGGCAAAGGTTTCACCTTTTGCTGTGCCCATCATTTTTGTGTAATTTTCCTGGTGCATGAACATTGGAGACAGTTTCAAGAGCACACTCTTTCTTTATTGCCACATTTGGTTTCACTAATACCAGCAGTTGGAGCATCCTTGGCTTTTTCTGTCAAGTCAAGAAACAAATGCCTTTATTTACAAGTCGAGAATGAAACCTCAGATGTAATTCATCACCACTGAATACTATATTCTGAGCTTCTTTTGCTCATATCGCGGTACAATGTGGCAGCATAATTACAAAGTCACAATTGGAACAATCATGGTCTTTGTTGTTGTGACATATGTTGTGTACTCCGCCACAGGCAAATCACCAAACAGATCAAATTGATGTTTATTCCTACAATGTCTTCTGAGGTTATTTTATGACATCACAGAAGTAGCTGAGTGATGTTCCGATAGTAATAGTGGATTCAAATAAAAACAACAAATTCCGGAAAAGAATTTATGATTTTTACTGAAATTGATAACTGAAAGAAGTAAAATCGTAATGGTGTAAGTTACCCTTGAAAATCGCGCGGCTCATGCCAATATAAGGGTAGGCAACTCTGAGTAATCTAAATCTATATCACATGTGGATCTGATAAAAGGTTTCAGTAAGGCCTTGGGAAAAGCAGACCTGCCAACCCTGACGAGTCTGTCTCAGTAAGGCAGTTGAATTTTCTCCGTAAGATTGACCAGTTTTCAGTAAGGTGTAACAAAATATCAATAACTGCTATTGTAAAGCTGGAAAACGTAATTAAAAGTTCGACGCAGCGACGATAATCATTATGTGCAACTGAAAAGTTTGTAAAGTATGCGTAGACTTTATTTACCACTAGTACGGTTGCACAAACTTTAGTTCCAAACCCTCAATGGTTTGTTGCTATTTCTCAAATGGACGTAATTCTTGGAAATTCTTTTTCCATTTCACATGACGACAGCAATCATATCTCCTACCACGAGACATACTCAAATTGGCACGTGATATCCAATAAACGCAATTGTGTCCTTTCCAGCTTTCATTCACAAGAATCTGAATACTCCTTTTTATTCTTCTGTGTTGATTATTAACACTTTTTTAGAAACTTATTTTCCCTTTCGTCTTAAACATGCATCGCTTGCTGGATGCCATTTTTAAAAAATTCTATAATCAACAGTTTGACGCTTTACATGAACAAATAGGTGCAGTTTAAAGCGTCTGAGGTGCTGCTGAAAAATTAGTCTGGTTCCCTGACTAAATTTACTAATTCTAATATGAAACCAGGATCTATATCAAACACGGATGAACCAATTATCCGGATTTTTTGGCAACAATCATTTTTTCCATAGTTTTTGTTTGTATGCCATAAGTCCGTATTTTAAGGGTAATTTTTGTAAGACTTACGGCAAAATCGTAAGAGTTGGCAGGTCTGGAAAAGTAGCCCTTATCATGAGATGCAAAATGATGATTATGTAAGAAACTGATCCGATGATGTTGTTAACTCGTAGTGAAAGTCAACCCTATCTAATGACACTGGTTTTTTGTCTGCCAAGTCAAAAAGTGAAGTCTTTTATAAAGAATGGAGGCTGCAAATACATGTAACTGTTCCTTGTTTATTGCAGAAATTCAAACATTATCACAGGCACAGGAGTTGTGAATTTTTTTCGTTTCTGCAATAAATATTAAACTTTCCATCATTTTATGTTTTGAATCGATCATTGTGGAGTCTGACAACACCACAGTTTTCTACAATTTATTTGTTTGCTACAATAACCATATCATATGTTCAGACATGGTTATTTTAATTAACAAGGAAACTGTACCAAACAAGGCTGTAGTCTGACTCAATGACCGATTCAAAGCATATCATGCTGGAAGAGTGAATATTTCCTGCAGAAATTAATAAATCCATGATGTGAGTGTCTGTGATCATTAACAGTCTCAAGTGTCGCTAGTCTTCCATACTGGGATTTGAATTCCTCATCTTCAAGTAACCATTCTACTCTAGAATCTTTTCTGGACATTTGATTTTACATTTTTTCCTCCATGTACACCACTTTGGAAATATATGCAGCAGTGTTTCACTAAGATTTCATTTTTGTTTTTACATTTTCTAACAATGATAAACCTTATGCTCTCAATTAATGCTGAAGCTAATCAAAATTAGTAAGACATTTCTGACAAGCAATAAAATTAATCATCTTACGCTGCTTTGACAATAAGCACACTCAATTCAACAAGCATGGAATGCATTTGATTCCACCTAAAATCAACCACAACAATTTTGCATGATCATTATTTTCTTATCTTTTTTATCCACCCTACAAGAACTATTGAAGGAACTTGCTTATGCCAAAGATGAAAAACAAGGGTCAATGGTAAAAGTGAACAGCTTAAAATCATTGTAAGGACCTTCCAAGTTATTTCTTCCCTAGTCAGATACTATGGTCAGGAATTAAATTAAGAATTTTCCCTGCAGGTTAACCTTTTCATCCAAAAACCTCAATACACAGGGTACAGTGTCCCATCAAATATAAACAGTGACTGTACTGTACCTACCAACTTGTAACATTTTAAAATGGGGACATCAATCATGTATCAGAAGGAGCATGTATGTTGTTTATTTTAATGTCACGAACATCCATTTTATTTGCTCCATTGATGTGCTACATAAAAAATGCATTATACAACAGTACAAGAACCATTATCATGCTCAAACCTCAAAGACAAGATGATTAATCATTAATTCTAAAGAAGTTTTCAAATTCCAAAAGTCCAATTTAATATTAAAAAATATCACAAGGTGAAGACCAGTATATACAATGGGATGATGAAATGTTTCTGAATTAATTTCCTTCTGGAATGAAGAAAAGGACTAACAATTTTTTTTTTAAAAATTGGCTGTTTTATAATTCAGATCATTTCTGTAGTAATGGAATGAAAAATAATTATTTGTGTATCATTACATAAAGTACTTAATTATAAATATCCAGGCATGTTACCTCGCTTTGTAGGAAAAGGCGTGGAAGTGGCCAATGCTTGGAGAGATTTTTCTAACAGTGAGAGGTGAGACATATCAAGCAACAATGTCCCAGATATGTGTAAACAGCTTGTGTTGATCTTGAAGTCATTCCTACTGGCCAGAACTTCTCCTTTCTTGCTATAACCAGAAAATGAATAGACCATTGGAAATGTTATTGTCTCATTGATTCCTGAAAGACACAAGTACTAATTGTAACAGGATAAAGCAACCAAATGATTACCATTAAAAATAATACTGTAAAGTCTGCCTAAGAACCATGCTATGATGTTTCACAACTTTCTGCCCCACTAAAGTACATGTCGAACATATGGACTGACATAAATAATTTAAGTAAAAATTCCAGATTTTAAAAGAGGCAATATCACCCGAGTTTCTAGTACATTGAAATGATGTATATGTATTTGAATAAATGCGGCTGTTACCGATGAAGCTCATAATTCCATGTAAACATTAAGATTTGCTAAGACACACATCCCATAAAAAAAATATGTGTTTAGCGGAATGTCTACCTGTACAAACAGGATTAGTTTGATCAAGACAGAGAAAGAAGATATTGAAGACAGTACAAAGATACAATGGAGCCAGATGCTTCCAACCTAAAGCGATAATGGCTGACATGAAAGAACAAGGTCATCTCAAAACCATTATACAAAATGCTGGATTATTAATAGTCTATACAGTACCATAATTTCCATGATGCTTGCAGCCAATTTACATCACAATGATATTTTACATTAATGATGGATGAATGGATACGCATTCAATGTATTTAATAAATTTATCATCACTGGAAATTAACATGGAGAGTGAAGGTATAAATATACACTTTCATCCTTTTGACCATTAACTGAGTGCATGATTGCAGTGCATGCAATCGACATAACCAAAAACTATTGGATATCATTAATAAAGCTTAATTCAGAGATCAGTTAATGTTAAACCCCATTTCATTTGCTTTACTCAATATTTCTTTTCTGTGCCGCCTCATCCATTGAAATTCACAGACCTGAAGCACAGAAATATCTGCTCGATACGGCAAGGTGTATATAGGGTTTTTATCACATTGGAACCTTGGCTAGCGATGATGCATGTTTTAGTTAATGTTGTTTGTTTGGTCTTCATAGCAACAAAGCATCTTTGGCATCAGCCAGGTACATGGTTCCCACGCTTTTCTAAAGATAAATTTCCAGGTCATTTCCAGGATGAAATTAATAATTTTCAAGGTTCACATATGACCATTACTGAATGGAATTAAAGAACATTTTAGATTACAAAACATGCATTTTCTACATCTAAAGATATTTCTCTTTCAGGACTCTCCAAAACATATAAGTCAGAAATGATGATCATGTACAAAACCACAAAATGTATCACACAAAACAAGTTAGATTATATTCCCAAAAATTGGCATGTAAAGTCATTTCAATGTACAGAATACAAATTCTAACTTTATTTTGCTGACCTGCATTATGTTGCTAAGTGGGAACAACATAATGAACACAAATTAGTTTTGTTTCCTTTCAATCCTTTAATTCTAAAGAATTCTATAGCAATATATATATATATATATATATATA
>JAECUM010001895.1:0-26235 GCA_016617855.1 Megalonaias nervosa | reverse complement strand
CGAAAGTAGAGCCGACATGTAGCATCTGCCCGCGCACTTCTAAACCTGCAACGAAATTTTGTGTTCTTTGCGAAGAGTTTATATGTGATGACTGTTTTCTATATCATCAAAAAATGAAAATTAGTAGAAACCATAAGATGGTTACCGTGGAGGAAATCATGAACGATCCAAAGAATCGTTTAAAATTTGCAGCGGGATTAGGCTGTCCAGAACACGATAATAAAGAGATAGAATTTTACTGCAAGAGTCACGAGGCTGCATGTTGTGGAACGTGTTCATTTCTTCATCACAAAACATGTAATGAGGTTGTGGAACTCAAAATAAATCTTAACGATTTACTGAAAGAAATGAATCCTCAAAAAGTTATGGAAGGAATGAGACAGCTGCAGGATCATCTCAGAACGTTCATTGAGATAAATGAGTCAAACATTTGCATACTGGAGTCAGATGTGAAGCATATCGCTTCAGAGATTGTGGAAATCAGAAAGAAAATTAATGCTCTGCTGGATGATATTGAGGAAAAGGTCAAAAGAGAAGGACAAAAAATTTACAAAGAGGAAATGATCAAAAAGCAAAAACAAAATGACCAATGTCGGTCATTGATAAATGCCATAAGAAACTCCCATGCTCTTCTACGGATGGTAAGTCAGTATGGGACTGACACACAAACGTTTCTGGTGACCAGCAAATCAGTGAAGCAGCTTCAGTCTTACAGTGATCAGATTCGGGAAGAGTTTGAAAGAGTAGATTGCGCCAAAATAAGTATGGAGCTCAATAATAATATGACAGCGATACTTTCACACGATGCAACAGGAATGATTACTATTGCATGTAAAGAGGAGGCTGAGGACCTGCATTGCACCAGCATTGCCAGACCTCTTAAGTTACGTACGGTAGAACTTTCAAGAATTATTGATGTTCAGTATCACGGTGGCAAAGATCCAGCCTACCATGGAATTATCCAGTTACCTGGGGGAGACACACTACTTGCAGACTACAATAGCAAGACATGCTGCTTGCATGATTCATTCTTTAACTTCGTCACATGCTATACCTTGATGGATAAGCCATATGACGTATGTTTGGTAGACGACTGTGAACTTGCCGTTACGATGCCTTTTCAGAATACAATCCAGTTTCTGTCCATCAGGGACCGTTCCATCATAGAAACAGGGACGATTAAAACCCCATTTGTATGTTACGGCGTGGATGCTGTCAGCAGAGATGAGATCGTTGTTTCAGGTCTTTGTAACAGCATGTTTTCTAGTAACAGGTGCTACTGGAGCCTTACTACAAGAGAGGGGAAAAAGAAGCTTCACCATGAATTTGACTGTCTTTCTGCAGGTCAGGTTTATATCGCACTTGACAGTTCCAAATCACGTGTCTACATTTCTATTGGTGGCAGCCACTCAGTATACTGTTTTGGTCTGAGCGATGGAAGACAGTACTTTATCTACACCTCTGATAATCTGAAATATCCACTGGGTATAGCTGTAGACAGGGAGAATAATGTCTATGTCGTGGGATATGCCTCCAATAACATTCATAAGCTGTCACCAGATGGCATTGAAATCCAGGTCATTACTTCCGGGATTCTTGAGAATCCAAACAGGATTTCCTTCAATCGTAACAAGGATCAGTTCATGATCACGAATCAAGGTCATAAGAAAAGAACTCTCCTATTATTTGTGCACAGATAATAAATATCTTAATTGACAACGGACATAAGTATCGTTCCTTCGGACAAAAGAACATTTGTATGGATTATTTCATGGATTGTTGTAATAGATTTTACGGCAGTGGCGTAGCTTGGGGAGGGGGGGGGGACAGTTGTCCCCGGGCGCCAGAATGAGGAAAATACAACTATTCTTTATCTCAGATGCACTCGAAGGGGGCGCCAAGTTTATGTTTTGTCCCCGGGCGCTAAGTACCCTCGCTACGCCACTGTTTTACGGAACTGTTTACATCGATGTGTAAATAAAACAGGAAATATACGATGTATGTAATACATTTGTGATAGTTTTCAGTCATCAGCCTTTGTTGTAATAGTGAACATTTCAACGTGGAGGCAAATTCATTCAGTATTTTTAAAGAACTGCTTAATACTTTCAAGAAGGAGAACGCTTTCAGCTGATAATGAAAGAAATAAAGGCTAACTATTTATCTTGAATTCTTTCAACTATTACGATAGAGCCAATAGTATTATGAAAATAGAAAAAGTCTTTAAAATTGATACAGTTTTGATTTGGTGTTGTATGCTTAAGCTAATTAAACTTTTGTTTGACTAAGCAACTTTAATTGCTTAGATTTCGTTGGTTCTGCCTGATATTTCTGTATTTGTTTCTTTGAAAAAATATATATAGAATTGACATTTTCGTCCTGAATCGAATATTTCATAAACGTTTCTTTACATTTAAAAAAAAAAAAGAAAAAAACACTTTTAAGCAGGCATTACCGAGGTTGCTTCACGTGTAAAAACACTGCTTCACTCTTTGTTCGCGTACAATCACGACTTCCTTTACCTGAAAGTACAGTTATGAGTCAAGCTTTTGATGCCTCTGCGTGTAGACATACAATGTCGTACTTGATTAGCACGTGTCCCAATACAGGCGGGATTATGTCCAATAATTTTAAATTGACAATAAATTTATATTTTGCATATATTATATCTGAATGCTCCAGATTTTAGATTTCAGTTTCAGTTTAGCTCAGATGAAAAATTAAAAGACTAATTTTATGTAAGTTTTGTCTTACAGTGCTTTTTTCTCCTTCAGATTTACACATAGGTTATGCCTAAGAGAGCAAAAAAAAAAAACAAAAATACCTCCATGTACCGTGTATTCAGATTAAGTGAGTGGAAAGTTGTTGTTGTTGTTGTTGTTATAGGGTTTAACGCCATTTTTCAGCACAAGATAGGCTATACATGGCGGCCAGTATTAATGGTGGAGGAAGAACCCTGGAAAATCCCGGGAAGAACCACCGACCCACGAGAAGCTACTGGCGGGCTTTCTCACGTACCCACGTTAGCCGAGCCTGGACTCGAACTCACGCAGACAGAGGTGAGATGGCAGTGATCCGTAACGGTCAGCGCTTTAGACCACTCGGCCACTCGGGGCCCCGTGAGTGGAAAGAGTGAATCGACAAAATGTAACGGATATCGAGTTCGAAACCCTTCGAATGTCATGTTTTCTTTCTTTGTTTTGACATCTCACACCAACTCTTTCGTTTTAAAACAAAAATAAACAGTATATGTTCTTGTGAATCTTATTTTTGTTGAAACGTAAAAAGATTGTAGTTTGAATGATGACCATTTTGGCTTATGGCTTGAGAAAGTAATATGTGTACAGCATTTGTCGCATACTAGTAGGTGATTCCTAAATACTGGTAATGTGTGTGTGTGTGTGTGTGTGTGTGTGTGTGTTTTAGATTTTTAACGTAGCTTTAACAATTTTGCAGTCATATTGCTACGATGTCTGCAATGTGGCAGTTTACAGTGATGTCTAGCAATTCATGTATAACTAGATATATACCTTTCCAGTCAAAATCAATAAATCGTATGTTTGTTAAAAGTCAACCGATTTTTATAAAATCTCTACCATTTCTTTAAGGTTACAGTACAAGAAACTTAAACATTTATTAAGCACGTTTTAAAACATTTGCCCATCCAACCATCCTTCTCTTCGTGTGTTTGTGTGAATGTGTCACAAAGTACAATGAGTAACACTGGTCCTGCCTTGAATCACAGAAGAGTCAACTCTCCAAGGAATCACAAAATGGTAGTCTCCCCTTTATCTTTTTAGCGGGATCCTGTAGCAGTTGTTATTCTGTCGGTCTGTTGTAGTTCAGGCGAAAAGTGTCTGGAAAAGATAAACAGTTATTCATTACAATAAACATCTGTTCAGAACTGTCTACAACAGTGCAGGGAATGTAGTTTTAGGATGTATCAAGGTTGTTGTTTGCCATTTAAGAACACTTGATATTAATATTCATTATATAAGAAAGAAATAGAGGAAAGAAAATGAAATATAAATAGCAAATATTTTAATGAATTATGTTTATTCGAGAACATGTACCTGATGACATTAATGCTAGGAAAACAAACTCCACGACCTCCTGAATTTCACCCTCCCAAAATGATGACAAATTCTTAAGTCTATATACCATAAAGGGAAGGGGAAAGAAATCATACTCATTACCTCCCGTTGACCAATTCTGGGTGGTGCCAGTTTTAAGCTAGTGATAGATAAACTAGGAAGGTTGCATTTGTGGAGAGGTTGGGATTTTATCATGGTGTGATATGGCAAGTTTTAATGGAAAAACAAATTACTAAAAAATATTTCCGGATTAACTCCTATGTTTGACAACAAAAAATGTTTCCTCTGGGGTGAGCAGACTAATGAAAATTTTGGATATCACCACAATTAAGTAAAACCACTACATGTTGAACTTTGAACTTATCTGCATTACATCAAAACAGATGTCCTCAAGCTATAAAATAAGTCTCCATGGAGTGCATTGCACTGTGAAGTATCAAGAAATAAGAAATCAGTTCCAATCAAATCTTGGAGAATTAAACGTAACTGAAATTCTAATCAGTGCACTAGATAAAAATTAATAAACTGAGTACTTTACTCCCAACTTGGAACTAGTTGCGATTTTTAAAACAATGGAGTATTTTGTGTACACTGCAAAACACAAAACTTACGCCACATGACTGGGTCTTGATAATTAAGATGTTAATTATGCTATTTTGAATGTGTTTTAATGACTTAGTGACCAAGAACACTTCAGTGTGTGTTTGATTATATGGCTCTATTTGTTGGAGTGTGCTCACAGTCATCAAATATTATCCTTCCAAATATGCAGGGGACATACTGAACAGACAGCATAGTTTATATTAATTAAACACACCATCATACAACGTAGACTGTGCCTACTGCAGAAACAACATGCTGACAACTTTGGACTGAAAAATGGCCTTAGAAATTAAACCACTCTGCTTAATTTGAATACATTGAAAAATGTCTTTAAAAGGGTTTTATCTGTTTGTAGCACACACAAATATGCTGCATATCTACAGCACTTGCATTTCTATTTTATTCATTCCCAACTCTAAGACTGATAATTTTCCCGAGCCTTTCAGGGTTGTATCAAACCTATTCTGGACAGCCTTCACAATCCCATATCATATTTACAATCTAAAACCGCTACCTAAAACAGTGAGGAAAGCAATATACAATGGAACTTAGATTATCTGTCAGGGTGCGGGACCAAGACCATGATGGATATGAGAATAGATGGATAATAAAATACGTACATTACAAATATTATACAATAGAGCAGGTCATCAAAATATCATAATATCTACATATATACATGTACCTGTTTTTAATATTTTGACGTACAATGCCCTGACAGTTAACAGAGACTGACGGTTAATAGGGTGATGGATAATCGAAGTTCTACTGTCCAACAGTATGCACACATACAATATATTCTCACTTACAAGTTGAGTCCACCTGCAAACAAAAAGATCCTGATTTGCTGTATAGCATAATGCACCTGCAGATCAGGGTCTATATTGTTGTTCTACTGATTACTCCTAACAAACTGCACAGACCCAGATCTGCTGGCACATAAAGCATCATCAGATCCGGGTCTGTGCGGTTTGCAGTTGGATTTGCCTTATAAGTGAGTACAATGGTCTACTAATGCAAAATAAACATGGATAGGCAGGCAGAACCATTTCTACTTCATGCTTCAAGAAAATAATGCTGTGTTCTTTTTTTTTATACAAGTTCAAAGTCGAATACATACCTAACATGTCATCCATGGTAGTCTCTGGGCACTCAGTTGCTAAATGTTTGGATGACCCACAACTGTAACAGGATATTTTCTTTGGCCTCGTTCCAGCGTTACCTCCATTATGGTTTGCATTCTGCTGCAAGTTTAGAAACTGGTTGTATCCATAGATGTAACCATGAACACTTGGCACACCAGTTGGAATCGGCTGAGCAATGCTATAGACAGACTGATGAGCACCACTGTGTAGCACTTCGGGTGAATATACATAGGAAATTGGTACTGGATGCGGATGTCCCGTGCATTCACAGATACTGCAAATGGGCTGGTTGGCTGAGGGACTCTGACTTGGGGTCACAGAAGACACAGTTGTGTAAGTTACTGAAGATGTCGTGTAAGTCGGTGGTGCACTTTGCATTGAACTATCTCGAGTCCCCGAGTGAGGGGATGGGGGGTTGGCAGAACATGTACAAAAATGGTGAATAAGCTGATAATGGAGGGGCACCCTGGGGACCAATATAATATGTGGGCGGGGGATATGGGAAATGTTGCAGTGTCATTGGTACTGTGAGACTGATTGTTCCACTTGATACTGTAGGGTCCATAACACCATCTGGCAGTGTAAATATCTTGTCCCTGAAAAGAAACATGTATCATCTTTGATTGGTTTGTAAAACAAAATATTTGCATGGTTCCAGCTGAAATGATCTTAGAAGAGATACAGAGATAAATTCCTCGACAAATAAGAATATAAAAATATAAAGCTCTTCACCTTCAATGGTTATTCATTAAATTCTGTACTCCTAGTTTGAAGAAATATTCTGTTTCTGTAAATAAGGTTTTCTTGTTTTACAGTGATTAATAAATATTTTAGCTTCTTGCATCAAACTAAAGAGTTTGGTCTGGTGTTTCATGGCACAGCAACACAAGTAGTTTATAAAGTTCAGAGGCAACTGGTGTAAAGTGTCTTGCCCATGGACAGAACATGGTGGTCATCCCAGACTGATTTGTTCGTAGGATATAAACCGGCACCCATTCAGTCTCGAGTCCAGCATGCTAACCAATGAATCAACATGGTTCCTATTTGCATTACTCCTACATGCAGGAGAGTGCATTGGGCATATACTTAATCCCCAGGCCCATCGGGGCTAAACTATTGAGCCATTTCATATCAGATGTGATAAGAAACAGAATCCAAATTTCATTTCAACTAGTGCAAAAAAAAAGAAGACAAAATAGAGCAGCAATCAAGAAGCTGACCAATAATCCATCCAACCACACCCACGCTTAATGGTCATGATTATACCTTGATGTGCCAGTTTTCGACTCGAGTGAAACCATAAAGGATGAGTCAAATACACATACATGCCAACCTCTGGCGAGGAAAAAGTGTAATCCAAGTGGATAAAAAGAGTAATCCGAGCAGAGAAAAAGGGCAATCCACATATAACATAATACAATTCATTGAACATATGTACAAAATGATTTATTTACCCCTCTGTCTTTTAACATCAATTACTGCTTCAAATTTTCATATGTAGCACTTTGAGCTTTAAAAAGCAACAGTCTCTCATGTTGAATTTCAAAACACTTTGTACCAACTGAGATTATGTCTGCGGACAAGCGTACACTTACGTCGTAGTTAGGTAGAAGCAGTCTTTTCTAGAATACGGTCTGAAAGAGTAATGGGATGTTAATAAAAATGAGAAAACAAATTCTTACTTTTTTGGGGCGGGGGATATACCGAAAACACGTAATCCAAATACATATTTAGTGAAAAAATGCGCAATGATTACGCCAAAAGCGTAATGGTTGGCATGTATGAATACATTACCTGATCACGATACATTAGTAGAACAGGTAAGAGGAGGAGAGAATGCTGAACATCCTTCCTCTACCTGTGTCACCCAGTAGCAGCATGATTACTCTACTAAAAGGATGAACTTCTAATAATAGTTTAGAACAAGAGACAATTTGTTTATACATGTGTGCAGAAAATCGATGTGGGATTTCACACTCGATTACTGTCTCGTCATCAAGTTTCCTAGGTGAATTCAACAAAAGTGGCAAATTCATGTCTGGGTCAAAGTTTGTGCTGTATATGGTTTGCTATTTGTCCGGCTAGCACGGTATTGACACATTGCCAATCTTCATGTCTGACTTGTTTTCTTGATCTTTTTGTGCACAGATGGAGTAAAGGATTGCAAGACCTCACATCTCACTGGATTGGTCATATTTGTGAGCTTCATGCCTCATTGGCAGGGTCCTAGGCTTTTCGCCAGTGGGATTGCAATATATAAAGTCTATCTCTGCTCGCTGACATATTGCAAGAAAAACCTTTATATCATATTGATCATAATTCATATGTGGTTCCGTTCCAAGGCTTGATTGGTATCATCTACTTTCTACTGTATGCTCTAACACTGGTTCTGCATCTGCATGGGGGTGGATAGGGCATCTTGACATCAGCTATGAGAATACTCAACAATTATACTGTATTCATGTACAGAGTATATTCTTGTGCTATTTTGCATCTTCAAGTGGGGTGGAGAGTGCGTCTTGGCAACACCCATGAGACTAACAACAATTCTGCTGTATTTATGGATACAGTATGTTATGGCGCTATTCTGCGTCTTCATGGGGGTGGAGAGGGCATCTCGACATCACCTATGAGACTAATCTATGATTCTACTCTGTTTATGGATACAGTATGTTCAAGTGCTGTTTCTGCATCAATGAGGAGTGGAGAGGGCATCCTGACGTACCCCTTGAGACTAAAGAACAAATTGGACACAAGATGTGGTTAAAAATGCTTACTTTTGAAGCCCTTGAGCTGCTTTTCCAAAATGTTTGGCCAAATATCTTCATACCCAAGTGCACACAGATTATAATGAGTAACTGTATACACAGACACATCTTATGTTCATCCTCCATGACCTTAAATCATTTACATTTGTCATTCTTGGTTGATAACAAACATGTATGTATATAAATGAAATAATGAAACAGAAGCGTAACAGTTGCCATGTACAGTACCCAAGGGTTTCTCCAGTGAAACTAAATGTTACCATCCAAAATACATATGAGAATAACAAACAGTAAGATAATTACAAAAAACATTCACTGGATTTTATGAAAATGTATGCACCATATAAAATAACATTCTCACTTACTGCACCGTTGAATAAGAAATATGAATGATTAAATTTAAGATAAAAATGTATAAAATTAAACTTGATTATCTAGAGGACATCTTAGCATATGGCAGCTGATGTAAAAATTGTCACGTTGGGATATAATGGTGGAAAACTAGCAGGTACATAGGGGAGTTAGCCTATAAAAGTTCCTTCCCTTTGGGTTGGATTTTGCTGTAGCAAAAAGTTATCCTAATGTAACTTACATACATCAGGTAATGTATTCGAAGTTTCAATCTTATTCTTTGCTATGTCTGTAAATGTATTGTTTTAATCCTTACTTTTGTGGTGATAGCTCCACTGCAGGTCTTGATTTCATAAGACTTCCTTTGTCTGCTGACTCCTCTTCAGCACCAGTCATTATCAACTGCAAAATGAAAAATTTGTTCATGCGACATAAAAAATAAATTGTCTTCCCTATCAGTGTTGAAATAAACTATCAATATGGTAACCTGGAAATGAAAATCATTATAAGGGATTCACAAGCAAGATTAGTAAATTATGCTTTAGATGAAACCATAAGCTGAGCTTACCCTTTTATAACCAGATGAAACTCTTTTTTATATATTAAGAGCATTGTCTATTCCAGTGCCATTAAAATTAAAACTACTGGTCCAAATCACTATTCAGTTAAGAGATCTCATTTACACTGCTTCCTCTGATCTTATTTTTTAACCAGTGCAATATATCTCTAGGTAATATTTATATCCATATGCACAAAAAGACATAAATACCTGTAATTATTATTTAAATTTAAAGGAGGCTGTGTAGGGGTGGAGGTGGGACTTAAATTCCACAAAATTATTTTTTCAAAACAAGGATTGCGTCTCTGCTCCTCTGCAGTTCAGTTGAAAGTGACGCTACTTAGAACTCACTTATCTGCGGGCAGTTGCAAGCCCCGACACTGATTGGCCAATGAAAACCATGTGACCGCTACGGGGCAATTCAGTTGGCCCTATCGGGCTCAGCTCATTATCATAACAGAATAAGGTAAAAATTAGACCCAACCTCATTACACCACACATAAATGTACTTACTCAAGCGTAAGTAGTTTTATCATGTAACTCTCTTGTTGTTTCTATGTCAACCTACGTACATATGAACAGTCTCACAGGCTAGCATTTTGCGATGGTTCCACATATTTCGATGCTAATAGTATAGATATGAAGTCTATAATTCATGATCTACAACAGTATATAAATATGTGTAGGGATCTTATTAAATACCACTTCATTTGTCTGTACGTGCGACTAATGCATTCTGATGAAAAGCTTACGAATTTACCGATTTTCATATCTCATCTACTTGCCTCTACACATGCCGTTTTGTGATGGTACCACATATTTCCAAACCACAGCTATAGATGTGAAGCCTAGAATTCAAACTAAACAGTAGTATATAATGTATGTAGGTATCTTATTAAATACGTCTTCGTTTGTCTGTTCGTGCGACAAATGAATTTCGATACGAATGTTACGGATCTTCATATTCTTGCTACGTGCCTCTACACATGCCGTTTTGTGATGGTACCAAATACATCGACGTCAGTAATATAGATGTCAAGCCCAGTATTCATGCTATACAACAGTATATAATATGTGTAGGTATCTTAATAAATAAGTCTTCATTATCTGTCTGTGCGCCTACCGACTTTACTGATCTACTGCGACTAACCCCTTTCTATACGAACGTCTTCCTTATATCCAAATGAGTCATACCATTTCGTATACAAAGACCGAATATCACAAATTTGATATCATTTTATACGTTTCTCAGCAGTCTAAATCGATCTATACCAAAAGAAAAGTGCAAAAATGCAAAATAAAAAAGTTGGTATTTTTTTACTCAGTATCTCTTACGGTTAGCAATTAAAAAATCAATAGTTTACAGATTTAATAAAATTTATAATAAATTTATCAAAACAAAGTACGAATGCATTTGTTTATGAGAATTGTAGAAATTTTGGTGTTATCAAAATTGATTTATTGTGGAAAATCATAACGTGTTAATGTATTACTAAGCCTCTGCAGATTTTCAGTTGTTTCCTTTCCATATTCTTGCAGCAAAGTCCATATATTTTTCCAGTTTCTTTTATCTTTTAATCCAAACCAAAGTATTTTATCAATTCCATTCCTTTCCATATTCGATATCAAAGTCCATATATTTTCCAATTTCTTTATCCTTTAAATCAAACAAGCCATTGTATCAATTTCATTACCATTTTTCTATATTCTGTTGCATAGTCCATATATTTTTCCAATTTCTTTATCTTTCGATTCTTTTTCCATACGTCTTTTTTGAAGTCGAATAATTCCATGTGGCTTCCTTCTACATCTTCTTCGGTTTCCCTCAGTTTTGTAGTGGTAATCCAATTTTCTTGACTTTCTTTGTCCAGTAGGATTTGTAGAATCTTTTTCCAAATTTCTTTTCTTTTATATCAAAATTTCTTCTATTTCTATCGATTGTTAGATGTCCTTGTTTTCTCAGGGGCAGTCTATCCTAGTTTCCCCTCTGCACGGTAAAGAAAACCATCTTCTCGGCTTCTTATGTTCCATGCATTGGGAAAACTCCAGGTATTCTTCTTCTTGAGTAGCTCCTTGAAACGGAAGAGGGACCATCCTGTTGGACCAAGTCAATCGCAAACCCCAACCCATGGCAATCTAGGTTAGATTTGTTTACGATTGACTTTACTTGTCCAACAGGAGTTTAACAATCATCAGTGTTGCCAACTACCTTAGGTTTTCCGTTTTTGGTGTGGTCCCTCTCAGAATTATCATCATCTGAGGGACCCCCTAGTCCGAAACATAAATGTTTTTATATATATTTTGTTGTTTTTTAGTTGTGTGTGCATTTTGCATTCTTTTAAGAATTTCTTTTTAAGATAATTTTGTATTAGGGTTCAAACACCGGTCCTAATCTAGTGTATACAGCAGCTTTTCCCCGGTCTGGGAGTCACTGCTCATTTATTTAAAGTGATCCTTGCCAAGGATCTATGTTGCCCTATGTATGCTATGCGTTTGTGTTATTTGTTGTGTCTGCATCTGTATTTTTGTAAGGGCTGGCTTTATAAAGATCAAATTTCTCTTAGTTTTTTTAATTTTATGAGTTCCTATTGCTTCAGGAGCCCGGTTGTGATCTATATTGATACCGGCCTCCTTAGCTTTGGAATCCTTTTTATTATTTTTTTGTGTATGCGTAGGGAAGATAGGTAGATGTAGGACAGAAAGTGCTCTATATGTAAGATCCTACAGGTATATAATATTGCATTTCTTAACTATATTCCCTTACTGTTTTCATAGTTGTATTTATATAATTTATTATATCATCATATATTTCTTTATCATTGATTTCATTAGTGTATAAGAGATGAGAATTTAAATTAATTCCATATTTTAAAAGTATCTTTATTTTAATATTTTCTCTTACAATTTTATTATTCTTACATTCCAAAATTAAATGTTTTTTCGAATCTATATATCCATTGCATAGTCTGCATTTAGGTAATTTGTTTGTTAAATACCTATCAAATGCTACCTCTCCAGTTAACCACCTATCATGAATATAAAAAAACAATCTACTTTGAGTGGCAGGTATTTTTATGCCTGCCCAATTTTCCCAAATCATTTTCCAATTATAATTTGGGTATTTAAATTCTATCGCGTGTTTCTCGTTTAATATCGGTTCCATTAGTGTCTTATATATATCTTTTTCTTCTTTCCATAATTCTTCGTTGTTTCTATTGGTGTACAATAGTTCTTTAATTCTTTTGAAATAACCCGGCGGTTCTAGAAGTTTCACAAGTGAATTATTATTATATATATTTAAATTAAATTTACATAAATAACCATATAGATAAATGTTTATAGCTTGCCATGGGTATATTGGTTTTTCATTTAAAGTTTTAAACCTATTTAAAATCATCGCTTTTTGTTTCAGACTTAGGTTTGGGAGGTCTAATCCCCCCCTATTTTTGGGTCTGCATATAAATTTCTTTGCTAGGTAGTGAATTTTGTTCTCCCAAATAAAGCTCGTTATTTTTCTTTCTATAGTGCCGATCATGGCTTCTGTTAGATGAGTTGTGTTCATAATGTAATTCAATTGGCTATATAGATAAGTTTTAGCAACTTGTATTCGGTCTATCAAGTTAATCCTAGTATGCAGCCAAGTTTCAATTTGTGCGTCTAATTTTGATATTAACTCACTGTAATTCTTCTGAGTTGAGTTTAGACCAAAAGTGATTCCTAGTGCTTTTACATGAGTTTTAATCAAATTTGGCGGGAGACCTGGGTGATTTCCACGCCAGTTTCCTATTAATAAAATTTCAGTCTTGCTGTGATTTATTGCAGAGCCAGAGACTTTTCCAAATTTTGTAAATTCTTCTTGTAAATATTTAAAGGAGAATTCGTCTCTAGTAAAGTTGGTGCATTCATCTGCATGTAATATAGTTTTAAATTCCTCTTTCATATTAGGTATTCTTAATCCTTGAATATTAGTATTGTTCTTTATATTTATATTCAAGGATTCTATGGCTATAGCATATAATATCATTGATAAAGGGCAGCCCTGTCTGACTGAAAGTTCCAGCGGAAATTCGCCCGTCAGGGCTACATTCACTATTATTCTGGAAGTTATATTTCTATACACAGCTCTTATCCAGTTTATTAGATTGGTACCAAACCCACATTTCTCTAGTGCCTGGAAAATAAATTCGTGTTCTATTCTGTCAAACGCCTTTTCTTGATCAAAGAGGTACATTATCGCTTTTTCATTTTTACTTTTAACTAGATCTATAATTGCCGCGATTGATAGAGTATTATTTAAAATTTTCCTTCCCACACCCCCACAGCTTTGATTAAAATCTCTTATGTTGTTTAAGCATTTCCTAATTCTATTTGTTATTATTTTACTCATTATTTTATAGTCTGTATTTAAAAGAGTTATTGGCCTCCAATTCTTTAAATTATTTCTTTCTCCTTTCCCCTTGTATATTAAAGTGATTATCCCTTCCCTAAGTGTTTTTGGCATTTCCCCTTTTAATAAAATATTGTTATATAATAATTCTAAAATATCAACCAAATCATTTTTAAAAGTAATATAAAAGTCATTCGTTAGTCCATCTGACCCTGGCGATTTCCCTTTTTCCAAACTATTAATTGCATTTATTATTTCTTCTCTTGTAATATATTTTTCACACAATTCTTTATCTTGTATCCCTATTTGTTTATACTTAGTTTCTTTCACATATTGCTTAATACTTCCTACTTCTATTTGTTGTGTTTTAAATATATTTGTGTAGTACTCCTTTATACCTTTAAGAATATTTTGTTTGTCTTGGACAATTTCCCCCCTAGATCCATTTCCTCTATCTTTTTTTGTTTACCCCTTTTCAATTCCATTCTTTTATATAGTCCCCTCCCTTTGTTATATAATTTACTGAATTTCCCCGCCCTAATTTTAACACTATTTAATTTTTTCTTTTCCAAATCTTCCCATTGTTTAATTATCTGTTTGTCTTCCATTGCGTGTGGCGTATCCTTTTGTTGTACTTCTGAAAAACATTTCTGTATCCATATTTCTCTTTGCCTTTCTATTTTACTATAATACTTTGTCGGGTCTTTTATTTCCTTTTTAAATTTTTCCCAGTCTGTCATTACGTCGCCCATGTCAATTAATTTAAGTCTATTTAAAAAAGTTTTGACAGTTTCTATGTAAGTTTTGTTTTCTAAATGTAAATTATTCATTTTCCATATTCCATATCCCCATTTAAGTTTATTTCCGAATTCTATTTCAATCTCAACCAAATTATGATCTGCAATTTTTTCATCTTTAATGATACATTTTTTAACCATTGCAATTTGATTTTCAGAAATGTAAAATGTGTCTAATCTGCTTCCTTTGTTTTGCTCATAAGTATAGGTATATTTTCTAATGTTACCATTTTTCCATCTAAAAGTATCTATTAAGTTGTTTACTGTAGTAAAATTTTTAACCCATTTTCTTAGTACCTTATCTGATTCCGAAAAATTTCCACTCTTATCTTCCTCGTTTAATATCCAGTTAAAGTCCCCCCCTATAATACAAGGTTCCGTAAGTTGTTGCATGTAGTTTGTAATTCTTTTTATAAATTTTGTTTTGGTTGGCGAAATGCCTCCTGTTGGTACATAAATGTTAAAAAGATTCCAATTGTTTATTTTAATATGTATCAGTCTTCCCTGAAATTCAATATTTGTCTTAATTTCTTCAAAGTTTAAGCCTTTGGCCTCTTTCCGAACAATTGTCGCAACTCCAGCTATTTTCTTTCCTGGGTAGTTGTTTGTGATTACTAAGGCGTCTAGCTCTTCTTCCAGTAATTTCACTTCTTGTTCGGTTAGACCATGCGTCTCCTGAATAAAAATAATATCATATAATTTGGCACAATCTATTATTTTCTTTTCTTTGTTTTTAAATCCGTTTATATTTGCAGTCAAGATTTTGAGGTTTATTCCCTCCATCTTGGCTGTATTTGGTTCCTTATTTTATTTATGTATAAATTATTATTTATCAAGATTATAATGTTCTTCTTAGTGAGCAATCCTTTTAGCCTTATATTCTTGTATGGTCAGAGGTCTCCTCTGGGGATCCCTCTGTTGCTCTCTGTTGAGTGATATAGCTCTCTGGGATTCTCTTGCCTCTTTTATCAGTTCAACTACCTCAGGCTCAGATGGAGTCCTTGGAGTCGATGCAGATCTTTTCCTCTTCTGCACCAAGATTGGTGTTACAGATTCTTTTCCCGCGCCTCCTTTTGGTGGCGATTCCATTATAATGGATTCTTCTATGGTTTGTTTCTCTGTTACAACACAACTTTCCTTTTTCCCATTTTGCTGCTTGTCTTTGGTTTCCTGTTCTTTTAGTTTTTGGAGTTTTCTTGCTCTGGCCTTTGCCTTCTTTTTTTCTGCTGAGCTTGTTTGGCTCGCATCCAGCCATTTATCAGATTCGTTGGTAGTATTTGCCGTAGTGTCGCACGTATCAGCCGATAGGTTCACTTCTGCCCCTATCTGTTTTTGTTCTGTTTCCTCATTTGTTTCTTTTTGAATTTCTTCCTCTCCTTTTTCTATTTCATCCATCTCTGTTGTAGGGGATACCGTCTGTCCTTTTTCCCCTGCCACCACAGCTGCATAGCTGCTCTGTGTTCCATTTGTCGCTTGACAATCTCTTTGGAGATGCCCTATGTTGCCACATATGAAGCAAGATCTATGGTATTGACATCCTTTGTACCATGTTTGTATTTTAAATCCCATCACGTAGAAAGATGTTGGGATTTTTCGTGCTTCAGTCTCAGTCATTGATATCAATCGTACCCCTGTTAAAATCTTTGGGAAGCCCCAGTATGTGGCCATTTGATGGTTCATGACCTTGATTCCAAACTTCTTCTCCATTTTTGTAATCAGTTCTCCATTTGGGACTTCTATCGGAAGTCCCGAGACATGCATCTCCACACTCTTCTCTCCCAGTTGTTTTATGAAGGGAGGCGGAGTGTACACCTTGGCCTCTTTTCCCTTGATGTCGAATTTATATCCATTTCTAAATAGCATCTTCTCGCTCTGAGGGAAAATATAGTAGATTCCTCTACCCCCATTCTGTAATCCTTGTATCGTTTCTGGCTTAAGGCCCATGGCTATCAGGCTTTGAAGTAACTCTGCCGGTCTGGGCCTTTCTCCTTCTGTGAAGGTCGTAAGATCAATTACTTGCACCCCCGGTCTCCTTTATGCTAAAAGCAGCCTTCCTTGCTCTGTTGTTTTGAGCTCTGTGGGGAAGTACGTAGTTATTCTCCCTTCTTGGGGTTTGGCTACCGCTGCAGCTGCCATCTTTCAGCTTTAAAGGATTGCCCACTTCCCAGATAAAGAAAAATCAAAATCTTTACTTCGTACTAGCTCAAATAATTTGAAAATAGCAAGTTTTCTAATAATATTCCTAATCTTTACCTTAGGCTACTCTAAATACCTGTAGAATCTTACCACATCCAACGGATTTAACTCCTCTTATTAACTCCACGAACAAAAACAGTCGCACAACAAACTGTTGACGTTTGGTAAATTTATTTACCAATGACTTCACTTGTCCAACAGAAGTTTAAGAATCTTAGGTTTTCCCTAGAGTAAAACTTTGTCTTCTCGTAAGAAAAATCGGACTAAAGAATTTTGACCAAGATCGTTACTTTTAAATTCACATTACTTCCAAGGTGTACGCCTTAATTTAACTGGCCAATCATATGCAGCGGTTCCTAAATTTCCCCCAAGGTAATAATTTCTTTCGGTAAATGGTCATATCGCACCCTGATCATGTCGCACCCACGCCAAGTCGCACACTAATCAAGTTATGTCGCACCCATGCTTAAATTATGTCGCACCCACTCTCCAGTCTTAAAATAAAAAGGAATGTACAATGAAATGGACGAAGAAACAGAGATAGATGAATATAAGTTCGTAACTAAAATAGTAGACGTCAGAATAAAATGACTGAAGGAATGAAAACGAGAAGATATATGAATAGAAGAATTGCGAAATAAAAGATGCAAATTACCACAATGAACAAAGGTTGCTATTTAATATGGTCTTTTATTTCCTGTTTTTATTATACCGAACAATAACACAATACCCTGCATAGCGGATAAATAAATAATCTCCCCCAAATTAGAGGACAATCGAATGTAAATGTAATGTAAACGTCGACAGCAGCCCTGGAGGCCAGCTTGAAGAAATCATTTGTTTCCTAATTGTTTATGTCGACAAGCTGCCAGTTCCCTTACCTGTTTTGTTATGTAATGACTTTGATATTGCCGCCGCATTAGCACAGACGCTGATTTGAGCACGCTTTGTTTTTGGTTTGCTCGCTTTCAAATACTCGGACCATAGCCAACATACTTCAGTAATACATACCAACTCTTCATCTTTTTTGGGGGGCACCAGACAGATGCCCCCCCCCCACTTTCCAAAAAAATAAAAGTTTTTATGTATAGGTGTTTCCCTCTCGGAGGTGTTGTAAGTGTATTTATTTTAAAGTAGAATTTTGCTCCCAATTTTTTGTGGGGTATTTCTTTTTTCCTAGTGTTATCTAAAAGATGAGTTTCCCTCTCTGGTTTAAAGCACCAGTTTGGAAAATGTCATCTTTTTTTACAGTGACCTTTGCCAAAGGGTCCCTTTGTCCTGTGTGTGCTATCTGTATAATGCTATAGTGTATGTATGCTATAGATGTTTGTGTGAGGACGACATAATAATCATATTCTTTTAGAGTTTCTTTACGATTGAAAATTTATTTATTACAATATTTAATTTTATTTGATCCTTTATCAATTTTGAATTTTGTATAAGAAACGGTGTAATAAAGAATTTTTTCCAAAAAAAAATGAAGCCTGATGTTTTAGTGAGTGCATAAATTACGTGTCGTTTCTTATTTTAGTTGATTTGAAAAAGGAGGTTGGCAGTAAAGCCAGTCCGTGAGGTACCACAAGTCTTTATTTATTTAGTAACTTGCTTTTCCTCACTAGACCTGGCCTTACTCCAAGTCTACTCCTCTATTTAGAAATTCCAAATATAAATAAAACCAAATTATATTTCATTTTTATGTAGATTTGTTAGTCTTTCCTGAATTTTTCTTCCTGGAATCCATTTAAAACTAGAATTAGAAGATCCCCTGTGTTTATGTTTGTTTGTCCATATTCTGCACATGTCTTTTTCGGAGGCTCTTCCACCGACCTTCCCACTTCGCGTAGCGCCTTGTGGTATAGCCCGGTGGCGTTTCTGTCTCCTACTTCATCCATGTGCAGATACCCTGTCCCTTTTTTAGAATTAAAGAAAAGTTAATTGTGTTAGTACAGGATTCCAGTTTTTATATTGTTGATTAATAGGTGAGAGAGTATAAAAGGAAAAACGTTTCTAAAAAATTATATAAACCATTTTAAAGGAGATTGGTCATTTACGTATTGTGATAACTTGACCACATTTTCTCATTGTATCTATTATGAAATTTGTTGTTTCAAAAAAGGTTTTCTGATCTAGTTTCACATCCAAGTATAATATTCTATTACGTTGATATTTAATGGTTTTCATTTTTAGTATTGAAGCAATGATACTGTCTCTTGTCTGTTTGTTTATTTTGCATTCTAACTTTTGTAGTTATTGACATTAAAATGGAATGCATTTTTGCTATAAAACATGGTAGTGGTCCCACCAAAACTTTAAATTTGAGTGCACTATTAGTTATACAAACAACTGCCCAAGTACCTGACACAATAAATGTGGAACATAGCACCTGTCATTGTTTCTTTAGTGTGTACACCTATATGCATCTGGATAGGCATATTGCAATTTGCTGCCAAAATCACTGTGAGCTATCATGCTTCAGTACCCCTGGGAAAAATGTTATCAGTTGTACAGACCCAAACTACCATTTGTTTTAAATACCATTCATTAATCAACTTTGCTGCCTTAAATTTGTCAACCTGAATCTTATAACTTGTGTGAAAATTTAATTTTTTTTAAAAATTTAGTTTTTAAAATTTAAATGTTTATTTAAATTTCCATTAAAATTTAATATATCATTATTTTTAAATTTCAAACATATTTTCAGACAGGCCTTATCATGTATTACAATTAGGTTTTTACTGCATTGAAAAATTCCTGTAATTAAGGAAGATATAGCAAATTTAATTTTGGTTTCTCAAGAACACTTGGACCACAACTTGCACCCTGTGGAACACCAGCACTACACACTTTCTGACAGCTGTACATGTCTTGTTTGCAAGGAAATTCCAAAGACTTCATGTTTAAGTTGAAATAAGTGTGGCATGCAAGTATAAAAGTTTGACTAAAATTGGCCATACAAATTGGGCCTTTCAGGCCTCAGGTCACAATTAATAGTTCCGGTTCAGTACCCACGAATGTAGTCCCAGTCTATTTTTAGATCAATTTTTCTTGTTTCCGTTTGGTGGTGATACAAGAGTTAGATTTAGGCACTCTTAGTAAGGATTTAAAGGCAATTGTTTATTCTTTAGAATATGAGCTTATGGTGTGGTTGTCTGTGTGTATTTCGGCGACAGTGCACAGTGAGTAATAAGGCCTTGGTGATGATCCGGAAGTGAAATCTGTGTTCCATTGCATGGTGTTTTGTTTACAATTCAGCCTCTCAAAAAATGCAGGTCAACCCCTGACAAGAACTTCACCGTAAAGTCATCTTTGAAGGTATTTTAAATTAACATATGATTTGTATTGATTGTCACACAGTGGAAAGTTCAGTACTGAGAAACAAATGTAGAGAATATATAGTAAAATTAATTGTGTTCTATGGCCATAAAGTCTGATAGCCGCAAGTCCTTAAGATGAGCCTTGTGCAAAGAAAACTCTGCTCAGTCGATATGAAATACAACTTGCCATTGAAAAGCTATGGGACATTATTAATTCAATAATCAAGATATATGCTGAATAAAACATTTAAAACAAAAGTGTCATGACTGCATGCACTAATGTTAGAGTAACTGAACTAATTGCAGAAACATAATGTAATTAGTGGAGTGTGAAATGTAATCCATTTTGGCCCCATTAATTGTATAACAAAACAATTAGTGAATTAATGCATTAATTAATAAAGGCTAATGCTGTGGAAACATGAGATAGTAATAATCAGTTTTCCCTTTCAAAAATGATTATTTGACATGAGGTTCCTGTTCATGTGGTTATGGTCGGCAACCTACTGTACTTTCCCCAGGATAGCATTACGATTCCAGGGTCAATTTTACTGAACCGATGATGCTGACCTTTCAAGTTTAAGAGTTCAGATAGAGGAAATGCCGAGGTGACTTTTCACAAAGACTTTCCTGGCCGACTATGATAAAATTTTAATGCACAATTTATTCAACTTTAAGGTTCAATACTTAGTGAAAATTCGACACATTACAAACACACACACACACGCACAAACATATACATACACAGTCAAACATATATATATATATGAAGAGATGTCATCTCTAGTTGTATAGCGATTATTACTGTGACGTCATTGGGCATGGTCACGTGGTTGTGGTGGGGTCTTGGTCTGGATGGCAGAAAGACCATAGGCTTACTCTATATTTGACGACGTTGTCAAAAGAATTAAAATTTTTCTAGCAATTCAGTTGGACTCGGATTATATACTTGATTCATTGTCAATGAACAGGTTCTAAAACTGATGTGTTTATTTTGGAACCATGTTCCTCCATCACATTCAAGATTTGAATATATCAAAGGTGAAATTAGAACAGTTGCGTCCTAAATTACTATCATGGCTACTTTAAATGTTATTTAATGTGAGACTTTAATACCAGAACTCATAGCTTCAGTGATTTTTGGGTTAAAAAATGTATTTCTTCCCAAACAACTCAATTTGGTGCAGATTACGTTGTTTTTTAATGATACTAAGAATTCTTGATGTGTAAAAACTGCACAAGAAACGAACAACATCAGATCAGGAAATTAATACCACTTGGGAAAAACTGATAGGAATATGCAGAAATAATGATAGTATTATTTAAATGGAATATGTGGTTACAATACGAGTGCTGGTTCTACAACTTTGCAAAATACATCTCGTACAACTATTCTGTTGTTTCTAACAACACTCTGTAATATGGCAATACTTTTTGCACACATGAAGTTGACCCACTTTTTACTTTAGTCCCTTGCTAATTAATAGTTTTAGATTTTACAACAAAACTAAGCACATTTTACCTTTTGACAATAATACATGATCACAAATATTTAGATTGTAAGAAAATAGAAGTTACAATTTTATTAAAAGTATTGGTACCAGTAAAACATAAGGAGATGGTAAAAAAGAATCAGGATGAACAGATTAGTAGTGTAGTAAAGAATCCATATATCAGAATGACATCAAGTATTTTTTCATCAATTTCATCATTAGTTAATGACACTGCTTCAAAATGTTGTGTACTAGGTAAATAGTAATCCAATTTGTAATACAAATACCAAATGATGGCTTGGAATTAAGTGCCAAAAGGTCTGCAGAAAATATCAACATCCTCAAAATATACATAGGAATAACCAAACACAAACAGGACAAATTTTATCCATCTTGCATTGAGTTTACACATTTCAGTCTGTTTCTTATGTTTAAAGTCATGTAATTTTTGCACATAGAGAGTATGTACTTCATTTGGTAATACATCTACATGATATGAAAGTTAGTCTCGTTATTCTTTTGTTGCCATAGTGGTTCTGCCAACTAGAGATCTACACACACTTAATTATATTGTATGGGGATCCTCAGATGTTCCCTATGAGCATTAATCTGTTGATTGTTTCTGAATTTAATATGATCCTCCTCCTCTGTATACGAATATTATTCTACGCTGAGAACTCCCTTTCATTGCCTGCTGTCTGAAATGCATATGCATAATTAGCTTGAATAAGTTATTGTTCTTTATGGTTGTGCAATTTTCAACATCTCACAGGTATGGCCCCATGGGTATTCTCTCTTTGATATCTCTGTTCCAAAAAGAAAAGTTTTCACTAATATGAACTCTGCCAAAGATTCACTTCCTTGAATCAGTGCTTTGCTGCCTCTTATGCCAGATTTTTTTCCTCTTCCATAATGCTATATTAGGGTTTTAAGTCCAACATTCCCACAGTCTGCTTATTCAGACATGGGCATCTTGAATAAATATAACTGGCATCCTGTCCATCCAACACGTACATAGGACTTGCACTCAACATCAGTTTTGGGCTCAAAATCACACATTGGTATTTCCAGTGACATTTTCCCGATGTCCAATAGACTGATACACATGAAATTCATTGCCATCATAGCTATCACCAGCCAGTATTTGCCGACTGAAATTGTCATCTGACGACAAACCCTTTTGTGATTCAGCCATTTTGGTTTCCTGTGTGGCCCTTAATGAAACACGAATTTGTAAATCTTCCATGATGAAAGTAAGGTTAAAACTACCATAAAATGCTTGTTCAAGGGCCCAATGAACCAATCAAATTTAGTTTAACAGCCATTCATGTCGAACTGAAGTATCCAGCTATTTTAACATTTGCCTTCCAGAATCTATGTCGCATCAAGCGCTGCGATACTGCTACTGGCAGCGCGAATTACATCGCAAAATGCACTTTTAAAGTTAAAAGTTGAATAAAAATTGCATACTGCACAAAGCATGTTTTATATCTACGATGTTGACGTAATTTGCGGAATGCGTATCACTGCTTTAAAAGTATGCAAATTAGTACAAATTAGGTGCACTCGCATGTACTGGCATCATTTTCTGACCCAATGTTTTATTCGCGTTAGACCGCTAGGAGGGGGTTAGATGCGATTTTAAATATATATTCAGTTTTTTTTCTGACAACCCCACCAGCGATTTCTTATTTCATTAACACAACCCACAACAGAAGTGATTTTCCTATCAATCTTCCACTGTCAGAATCAAAATAGTTTGAAACACAACCTCCTACAGAAGTTTTTTTGAAGTGCCGTCCCCAGGGGGGATATATGTTTTCCTGGAACAGCCCTGACAAAATTTTGCAAATCGCTCAATTTGTCCTAAATTGATTTATCTGTTCTGCCAATTGTTTGCACAAGGCATTATCAAATCAAACCATAACAACAAATCATACCCATCAAAGCGGGATGCTTTCATAAAAAAAAATGACAGAACATAAACAAAAGCATTTTTAAAGTAAAATCTGAATGTGCATTTCTCTACTTCCATAGGTATTACATTCTTAATAAAATAACATGGAACATATGAACTAAAGACCACTAATATCTATCATCAATTACAAAAGTAACTTTTTAAAACTGTCTTGCCATGTTGATACTGACATTTCAATAATTTCTGTGTTCTGATCATATAATTATAGCTAGCTAGAACTGTGATTTCCTACTTGGCTGTGATACGACATATTGCTGTACTTGGGTGGTGACACAATACATACAGTGATTAGTGCCACACAGCATATCATACAATACACATAATGATACGGGACTGATAACAATATGTATCAAAAAGAGTCCCTTACTTTGCCTGTAATGTCTATGTTGCTATGATAGCATAGTTAGTATGCCACAAGGTTACTAGTATTACCTGGATATATCATGACTGTTTTAAAAAATATGGTTTTCATACTATCTTTGCAATGAAATATTTTCAGACAAGAGCCTTAGGGGGCCCCGAGTGGCCAAGTGGTCTAAAGCGCTGATCGTTACGGATCACTGCCATCTCACCTTTGTCTGCGTGAGTTCGAGTCCAGGCTTGGCTAATGTGGGTACGTGAGAAAGCCTGCCAGTAGCTTCTCGTGGGTCAGTGGTTCTTCC
The DNA here is from genome assembly GCA_016617855.1 of Megalonaias nervosa. Lineage (NCBI taxonomy): Eukaryota > Metazoa > Mollusca > Bivalvia > Unionida > Unionidae > Megalonaias > Megalonaias nervosa. The sequence goes on along the minus strand of JAECUM010001895.1, from coordinate 1,888 downwards.
CGGGGTTTTCCAGGGTTCTTCCTCCACCATTAATACTGGCTGCCATGTATAGCCTATCTCGTGCTGAAAAATGGCGTTAAACCCTATAACAACAACAACAACAACAACAAGAGCCTTAAATGCAGATGAGGGGTTTCTGTTTAAGATTGTCTGCCATTTTGGCCTTAGCAAAGAATTATGGGATCAGAAGTGTTTCTGTATTGATGTTAAATTGACAAACTGTCTTTCATACCCAAATTGTAATAAAAATAGAAATGTTCAACAAATGACCCACCTACCATTTTATACAGCCATATCTGACTAAAAAATTATTCTGATGTTTCATCACCAAGACTAGTAATTTCTCTTAAATTTTCTTTCTTTTCTCATCTGTAATTTCTTGTTATTTGTGATATATCACCTTCAAGTTTTATTACACTGATGTGTTTTCAAAGTCATCATACAAGCTGCATTGGAATATTCCTGTTATAGTACAGACACAAACGCAGTATATCAATGCAGAAAAAAATAACAGTTTCTGATATTATTGTTGAATCATTATACCTCAAATTTTAGTGAGCATACAATTTTGGAGAAAATTATTTTGCTGACTAAATTTGACAAAATTTGATGGTTTGTGATACACAGTACATAACTGTTCAGAATATATAATGCAAATCTTATGTATGCCAAGATGGATAAAAGCATCTTAAACACTATCCTTGTCTCAAACCACATAATTATATTAAAGAAGTTACTGAAAAAAAACCAGATTCACCTAACAACTGTAATAAATAAAATGAAATAAATAATTACTGGTAAAATTTGTAGCTATCTGCTTCCTTCCCATGAGTGATAAAAGTCCCATCACATCATACACTGGCTTACGGATAAACTGGGTGTGTGGAGGTTGAGTCGTGTTGATTTGGAATCGTGCTAGCAAAGTTCGCTCTGTAAACTGGTATGGATACCAGCTCAGGAAACCATTATCGTTGCTGAGTAATTTGTAGTTCTTGATCGGGGATGAAGGTGATGTAACCATTTCATTCAGGTGTTGTCCTATCACCTGAAAAATATAACTTTCAAAGATAACTGATGTATATTATAATGTTAATGATGTAAAACATTGTACATATAAGTGCAGGAAAAATTATGTGTACAGTGTATCAAAGTCAAAAAACTTCCATTGTTTCATAAGCTTTCAATATCAACAAAAATTCTTGTTTAAACTTTGTTGCTTCAGGTTTAGTGAAAGAAAATATTACACATAAATCTGAATAAAAGTATTGTAGAAATTAGGAATTTGTATGCATTAATGGTGTTATATGGTGTTTTGTGATGCCATTCAGAACTCATTCTGTGTTTGATGTTGTTTCTGATGTATTCAAATTCCACTGTCAAGTTTACCTGAAAAAATGAACTGAATTTCTATGATGAAAAATGATCAATAAAATCAAGCAAATGGCAACACTTAACAACTGTGAAGAAAGTCATGAAGGATTGATTGTTCTTTCAAACTTCTTGACAAAACTGATAAAGCTGTTAGCAACAACTTTTATTAAAATTTATCATTCCAGCATTCATCACAACAGTATTTAAACATATGCTAGTACATAATTTGGTATTATAATTAAATGAAATAAGTAATTATAGAAATGAATTTCAAATTTCGCAGCAGACAAAGAGAATCCTTCAGACACAACATTCTGACCTCAGGATGGAATTTCTCACATTCTTGGCTACAAAATGTAGGTTATAAACAAAATGGTGCCCAATCACTTCAGACAAAGCATCGGTTATATAGAAAATGGTGCCCAACCATGACACATAAAGGATAAAAGAGACAAAATAAATAAATGTTTTCATATCAGACAGAATTTATAATGTTTGTTTTACACCAAAGAATTTG